>ML811402.1:0-57994 GCA_009831015.1 Picea engelmannii | reverse complement strand
ATTGTATTTCACAACAATATTCTTTTGTTTAAATGAAGAGGAACTCTCGAACTTGCACTTTTTACTGATTGTTTCATCAAGAGGCCTCCTAAACCTTTTTACTCTGAAATTTTTGATGATATGCCTTCCACGCTGTTGATTGTTTGCGAACATGAAACTTATATAGACAATCATTCAAGTTCTAATGTCATAAAAGAACATGCATCAAATACTGTTTAGTAAGAAAAATAAACATTTGTAGATACACATGAATTAGACAATCTACATCTTGCTTAGGAAAAGGAAGAATTGATTTTGATAAGGTTGATGGTGCTAGTATACTTCCTAAATCAAAGCTTCTAAATGATTTATTAATAATTGAAAATGATTTGGGAGAGGATAATCCTTTTGAAGAGACTCCTTGTAGAGAAGCATTTCATTCCTTATTTTCTAATAGTCATTATCATGATTATCATGATATGTTTTATGTTTCTCATGTGCAGATAGTCATAACCGATCCTTTAGAGATTTATCTCCAAGATTAGATTTTAATGAGGATTCGACTATCAGTGATCCAAAATTTGGTAATAAGAAAGATTCCATCTAGACTTTGAAGTCATTTCAATATCATCCACGTCAAGCTTTTAACAGGAAAATGTTACTTCTATGGATGCTTGCAAAATTATGTTTTTTTCCAAATTCTTGCATTACCTTGGATGTGAAAGATGAAAGATATTTTTATTGTCGTGAACAGTTGTTTGACCACATTAGTGTTGGGTTGTTATATTCTTTGTAGTGAAATTATAGTCAAGGTGGATCGACTGACGATCAAATTCGAGGTGGATTGACAACATGTCAAGGGTCGAGGTAGATTGCCAACAAGTCGAAGGTTGAGGTTAGTCGATCGGGTAAAGTCGAAGTCGAAGGTCAAGGCGGTTCGACATGGTAAAGGCATCGAAAACAAGTTGAAGAGGTCAACCAACAAGAGGATGGCAGGAGAGTGTGTGGCGACCAACTGAATACCAAATGAAGGCCAACTGGTAGTCGATTGGTAATCCGACTTGGGAGTCTACTGTAACAAAATCTCTAGATTCATGGGATATGTAGCCAATGATCTGCATGGATCTGTAACTGATTTTGGGCGCCATTTAATTAGGTTTTTTCTTGTTGTAAAGCCTATAAAGAGGCGTGTTGTAAGTCCGTAAAGGCTAATTGATGAATCGTAAGATAGCCAACCTTTAGAGAAATATTTAGATGTAGGTTGTTGGTCATGTAGATGTAAGACAAATTGGCTACATGGTTGTTCTTGCGTAAGCAAGAGGGTATGATTTCGATTGTTTCTTAGGTGTGGAACAAAGTTAGACATGAAACCTTTTATTCAGATTGAATAAGACAACAAGAGATCAGAATGCTCACGGAATGTTGGTTTTCATGGTTTGGGTTTCCAAGGTAAAATCTTTGTGTACTGTGTGATTGCTTTGTCATTTACTTTCTTGAATAAATTCTTCTTCTCTTCTGCCAGGATTAGTGTGGAAGTGTGTCTCATTTCTTGACAAGTGGTATCAAAGCTGTGTTAAGCTTTGACATGTATATCATATATAGATTTAGCAATCTTGAATCTGAGAGGTAAACCCTAGGTACAATAAGAGTTGTAAGTCATAAATTGTGTTAAAGATCGTGGTAAATAATGCAAGTAGTTCAAAAATAGAGATAGAAAAATTCAATGGCCAAAATCTTGAGATTTGGAAGCTTAAAATGGAAGATCTTCTTGTAGATCGAGAACAATGGACAATGATTTGTTCAGGTACCCAACCGACTTGCATGTCGACGAAATAATTGGAGAAACTCGAAAGAAGGAAAATAAGTACGATTCGATTTTGTCTTGCAGATTCAATACTGCTGAATGTCTGAAGTGAAGATTCATCCAAGAAACTGTGGGACAAGCTGGGAAGCTTATACCAGTCGAAATCTCTAGTAAATAAGCTATTTCTCAGAAATAAATTGTATCTTTTGAGAATGAGTGATGGTAGTTCAATGACTGAGCATTTAAATGCGTTTAATATCATTTAAAGCCAATTATCATCTGCGGATATTAAAATCACTAAGGAGGATAAGTGTATAAGCCTATTATGTTCTTTGCCAGAATCTTGTGATAGCTTAGTCATGGATATAGGGAGTAATACAACCACACTAGTGCTAGAATACATGGTTGCTTCTCTACTATCAAAATAAATGAGAATAAAGAACATGGAAGGATCAACCAAAGATGATTTAGTGGTGAGAGGTCGACCCATTGAAAGAGATAAAGACAAATTATCCGGTAGAAAGTCTAAGTCAAAGGGTAGATCTAAATCCCCGGTTCAGTTGACAAGAAGATGCTGGAAATGCGGTAAAGATGGGCATTACAAAAAGGATTGTAAGTCAAGGGAAATGGAATTCAGTGCGGGATCCGATGAGAAGAAGTCAACTAAGAGAAAGACGACCTCAGATAAGGGAGGTGATGTGTACTTGGCATCGGCTAGTACACAGTTGGATCAATCTGTTTGGTTGATTGACTCAAGAGCATCCTATCATATGACACCACATAGAGAATGGTTCTATGAGTATGAACGATATGATGGAGGCTCTTTTTTCTTGGGGGACAACTTGACAACCAACATTGCCGGACAAGGAAGAGTCTGACTGGTATTGCAAGATGGGAGGAAAAGAACCCTTCTAGGTGTGCTACACATTCCAGGTTTGGAAAGAAACCTAATATATGTCAGCAAGATGAGTGATGCTGGAGTGCACACTTTGTTTCAGAAGGATTCGTGCAAGATGGTAAGAGGTGCGATGTTCTTAATGAAAGGAGTTCAGATTGGAACCATATACAAACAGTTAGGGAATTTCGAATCGACTGGATGCAACAACATCGTTGCTCCTGAAGCCAGCTAGAACTCGACTCGAATAGACTTGACTCGAGCTGAGTCAGTATAAACTGACTTGAAAAGACGTGATGAAGTCGACCCAACCATGCCAAGGGACGAGAGGATGGGACACATTGGAGAAAAAGGACTTCGAGCTATGCACGAACAATATATGGTCAAAGGTTTTCCAGAATGTCATTTAGAAGTCGACTTTTGTGAACATTGCATATGTGAACATTGCATATATGGAAAACAAAGTTGGGTGAGGTTCCCATTTGGAGCGACAAGGGAAAATGAGATTCTTGAATTGGTGCATAGTGATGTGATTAGCCCAGTTACAATACCTTCACTTGGTGAATCCCTATATTAAGTCTCCTTCATTAATGATTTTTCCAAGAAGACATGGGTATATTTCCCGAGGAAGAAATAAGAAGGTTTCGAGAAATTTAAAGATTTTAAATCTCTTTTAGATAACTAAACACATAAGAAGATTAAGGTGCTGAGAACTGACAACGATGGTGAATTATGTGGAAAATAGTTTGATCCGTTCTGCAAGCAGTGTGGCATATCACGCCAAACTACCACACCATATACCCCACAAAAAAATGGAGTTTCCGAGTGTAACATCCCCATTATAATCCCCAGTTTGATTAATGCTTATGTAGATATAATATGTGGCTACGACCAAGCAATACAATATGCAAATTGTAATTCAATGTTTTAATAATAAAATGTGATGCCAACTGCTAAGGGGACATGGACAAGAGATGGCGGCTCAATTAATACACAAGAGAGGGGAGTGTCTAGGATAATGGTCAAGAGGGGTCCAAGGGGGAATTACCCATGTATAGTGATTTAAACCATTTTCCTAAATTAATATTTGTATATGAACCTTCCCTTTTCTGATTAAGTATTTCCAAAAGCCAATCATTGAATACATGTAAGAGGGTGGGTGTGAGTGGTCACATCCTAGAGTTATTGGGAAAATGGGGGTTAAGTACAATCATCTTGGGGAAGAGCACGAGGGAAGAAAGGAAATCCAAAGGGATGAATTCCGTAGAGAAGCGATGCAATAGTGGGGGAAGTTAGTCAAGTTGGTGCAGGGGAAGGAAAGCAGAGAGCGAGAAATAGAGGCAGAAGTTTATGTAGTCGAGAGGGAGAATTCTAGAGCGTATCTGGAGCGTAACTAGAGTGAATTGGAGTTGGAGAAATGAAGAGCCCGATTGTCAGGCCAGAAGAGTGAACTCCCGCGTGAGTTGAAATGAAACAAGTGTTTGTTGTTGGTTTGTTGATAGTTTTCCTAGTAGCGGTTTCCCTTGAGTTCCCAACTGAGATATTCCTAGCTGCATGTGCCAGAGAGACCTTGATAAACGAATGGATCATTCCTTGGGTTACCCTTGATAAACAGATGGTACATCCATTGGGTTAACCTTGATAAAAGAATGACACATTCCTTGGGTTGGATAGGTCAATAGGAAGAGAGATGGTGGAAAAATCAGGATAGTTGTAAGAAAATATTAGTTGGGTTGAGAGTTTATGAGCTGTGAGTGGACTGTGAGAGACCACCCTCTTTTTTGGATTGCTAGCCTCAACTCATGGGTGATTTGCTTTTGATATTTGGAATAGTCAGTCTACGGTTGGGTGGAACGTCCGTCCTTGAGGGCTTAGAGGAAATGAGAAATCGAAAGAAAAATGCATGAACTCTTGGAGAAGAGGGTAAGAGGTAAGGAACAGTCCTAGGTGTAGAAAAACACCGTCTCTTCCCCTATGAATCTCCATGGAATTATCCAATATAAAAATACTTCCTCTTTGAAGAATGTCTCTCTGACTGCTATGAGGTGGCCATGTCCCGATATTCCTGAAAATCTGAGCATAATGGCTGGAAACCCTCATAAAACAAATCTGCATCCTCAAAAGGGTATGTAGAAAAATATGATTGAGGTTCACTTCGAGTATGCTATGACAAGACATCCTCGAAGGGGCATAACAAATCCATAACCATATCATCATCAGGCTACCAAGCATCTGAATCATATATGTATGAGGACCACTCCTCTGATGATAAAAACTCAACCCCCTCTGCCTGAGAGCCACACTCAATGTCATAAATGGGTTCGCTGTCAATACTGAAACAACTCACGTCCCATCTACATATTTCAACCTGTATGAAGTCATCAATGTGTAGATCGATTGTGTCGGAGAGGTTTTGCACAAGATCATTTTTATCATTGGGGCTAATCGTTCCATTATCTTCATGTGCAGGAGGAAGACAAGTTTGAACGACCTCGCCGTCATCAAGCGAGATAAAAGATAATGGTACCTCAATGTGTTGTGCTTTATCATAATTATTCTTTCTTCTCATGGACAAGCCCCACCATCGCCTCTTCATCACAAGAGTCTTGATTCTTAGTGCATAGTTCTTTGCTTTCTTTTCTTGAAGGGGACCTGTCATATTCAAGGTTTCCTATGATACTTATTCACTTTGAAGGTCAGAATAAAGCATCATTAAGGTTCTCAAAAGGATTATAACTCATCATGTTCTCGTCTTGATATGCAGGAGGAGCAGAGGTATGGATGTCCTCATCAAGTGGAAGAGCATATACTTCATCTTCATCATATGTCTCCTCCGGATCTTCTTCATCAGGATCTTGTTCTATTGTCTCATCATCGATCAGAAAACCTTCTCAGCAAAGAGTGTGTTTGAGATCTTGGAAAGCATCTTACAAACTCTGAGTAGTTGGCCGATATTTCTTGAGAAATTCTTCAATGAGATTTGTAGAAGAAGGGATACTCTTTGGATCACATGAGTGTGCAAGCCAATACTTTTGACTTGATTCCAATGAAGATGAAAAATTTTTCATTAGCAAATCCTCATGTAGCACATCTAGGCTTGAAACACACTTTATATAATTGGCCACATGGGTGACTACTAGAGATAGATCACCGTCAAATTTGGGGCAGTTTTCTCTCCATTATGTTGGACAATGATTTGGATAGCCATGGAGATTCTGAACATCAAGAGAAGGATAAACATTATGGAATGCCCATGGTAAGTCCCATGAGGCCATGGTTCCATCACTAGAGTAACACCTCAATGGAGTATTCAGATGAGCTCAAGACTCACCAAAGAATGGAAAAGGATAAGGGAAAAGTGGGTTCTGGGAAGGTTTAGTCGCCATATGAGCTTCAAAATGAGCTCATTAAGAAGGGTGGAAAGGGAACGTCCCTTGGGTGGAGTTTCCAGGTAAGCAAAGGGAAAGGATTTGGGATAGCTTACCAAAGTGTCGTTAGGGTACGAAGAAGATTCAAAATCTTCCCCAAAAACAACACCAAAATGTTATAGTGCAAGTTGTAGGTTGGGAAAATCCAGACCCAACCATCGAACAAGTGCTACAACTATGGGATTCCTACACCCAATGTCACCTCGATGTAGGTCCCACACTTCAAGGGTGACCAGGTCACTCTAGGGAGGCGATCCTGGTGACCATAGGGGGATTGAGACAGAGATGGAGGGAAGTGGAAATGAATCCCCTAGAGGTCAAGTCTAAATGGAAAGGAAGGTAGGGATGGATGCTTTGCAAGTTAAGTAATGGCTACCCCACAGGTATAGTGCTTCTTTGGATGATTGCACCTTCCCGAGACACAAGAAAATACACTTGCAATGATATATGTTAGTATGGATCAGAAAGTTAAGCTTATTGCCACTAATTTGCAGAAATATATGAAATTATATATCAACAGGAAAAATATACTATAATCCACTCAATATGTGCTCAAGATCAAGTTAAAAGTGCAAGAGAAAGACTAGCAATTTACTAGCTAAACTCAAGATGAAGAATCAATACTCTTAGCACAAAGATAAGTCTGTTGTAAACACTTGTCTGCATTGAATTATATCAGCCTTATGGCTGTAACATTCAATGTATTACAGCGAGAAAATCAGCCACTATAATTCCCTCAAACTTTTCCAAAAAGTGCGCTAGGACAAGGAGAGTACAAGTGCAAACTTTGAGCAAAAAAACAATGGTTGATGAGAGAGTTATTAAAGCAAGTATGTTAGGGTTTCTGCATCCCTAATGGCTGAAAATGTAGTTCTATAACAAAATCAATAAGTAATGGGAGATATGGGATGCCCTAGTAGGGGAAGATTCCTCTCAATTAGGGGAACCAACTTCAAGCAATAAATCTTTCAAAGAACCGGAATTCACATTTCCCAAAGCAATATTTTATATCTCCAATGCAACAAATTAATGACTAGTGCCTTTACTATTGGGTTAATGGAGTCTCAAGGAGCTTAGAGAAGCTACCTCCTTGGGGGTGTAATCCCTTTTACTCCCCAAGACAAGTTTCCCTAAACTAGGGTTTAAGCTAAGAGGGTGTATGCCCTTATACTTCTCTTAGCAAACCCTTGTCAATGAGATGAAGCAATACGATGAAGCATAAAGTGATGAAGACTAACGTGGGGGTGTATTCCCTTATACTTCCCACCTATCTCCTAGCATAACAATACTTGACTTGAATAAAATGATAGCAAGAGAGTAAAAACCATACCAATATCAAGAATGATGCTAAGACAATACACCACAAGAGCTAGAGAATAACCTTCCAAGGCTAGCACACCACTTCTTCCATTAACCATTCACAAAATAGTCATACACAAGTGCACAAGAGGTAAAAGAGCCAAAGAGGCCGAAAATTTCAGACCAAGTCTCTCACAAGAGGGAGAGTGATAGATTAAAATGAGATCACATGATCTCTATTTATACAAAATTAACTAACATAGCTTGTCCTTAAAATAAGGAGTAAAACACAAGATTAGGGGTCAACAACCCTAATATTTCCTCCTTAACACAATAATTCATTTAAAATTCCATATTTTGCACAAATTAAACCCTAATCTAAGGTGACGTCACCCCTTTAGGGGACGTTTTGCCACTTTGAGGAAGTCATTGGTGTTGGAGAAGCATGGAGGGGACTCCCAAGGCCATGTGTCAAGCATCTAGGTGATATCATCATGGTTGAGACCCTCTTCTCCTCAAAAATTCTAAGTTCAATGAGTGACACCTCACCACCAAGCCCTAACCCCCATGGCCATGATGTCATGCTCAAAAGTAGGACGTTTTTCCCCTCCTGGGCAAATCGTTTGGCTAGAAATGGGTGGGCTAGGTCTTCCAAGTCATCATCAAGGCTGTCCAAGTCATCTTTGTCTCATCTGGAATGCAGACCCTTGGCATCCAACCATCTCATCTGGCATGCGATCCCATGGCATCCAACCTGTGGGCTTGTAGCCCCATGGAAGCCCAAGCTAGGCTTGTTCTCCCAAAAATGTCCACCAATTAGGTCCTGCAAAGACAAATGAACACACTCTCCAAGGATCTCAAGTCATAACATCATGATAAGTGGATCCAATCAATAAATAAACCATCTAAGCATGTGCATCAAAGATTAATATATCAAACAATTAACAACTCAAAGACACTATGCGATTTGTCAAGCTTAAGTATGTGAGGGTTGACGAGGTGTCCTATTGGGTAGATCTTTCCCTAGGTCAAGGAGAGCCTCCAAGAGGTCCCTCTCTAAGCCTCAATGGGAATATGTCTCATGACATACTAGGGGTCATAATGTCTCATTCATGGGTGCCTTTATAGAGGGTGTGTGGTACATTCGTCCATAATGCACTTTTTCCAAGCCCATTATTTTCCTTTAATCTTTCTTTCTTTATTCTTTCTTTCATAATAGCATAATGAGAGGTTGAAGGTCACTGCCTTGGCGTGGTGACTAGGTGGTGGCAATGTCACCAAAAAATACCTAATGGAAATGAGAAGGCTGGTTCGTGATGAGACCCCCTTTCTCTCAACCATGCAACTGAGAGTCACTGCCCTGGTTTGGTGACCAGATGATGGCAATGTCATACAACTAGATATCCATGGACGTGATAGTTCGGCTCGTGATGAGACCTCCTATCCTTCAACTACCCTTTTAGGCATTTTATTATTATATTGTGGGTCCCCTTTATTCAAAGATAAGCATTTTATTGCTTTCTTGGGTGATCCCTAGGAGAAGCATCTGGAAGGTTCATATAAGGATTTTATCTTTTACTCAACACCAACCCCTCTGGACTTTCATCCCCTTCTTCCCATAGAATGAGCGAGAACCCCTTCTTGGGTCAAAATACCCTAAAATACCAAGAGATAAGGAAATGGAGGGGAATAATGATTAAACATGGTAAGTATGGTCGGGAACGATACAGTGGATCATCAAGGGAAATCCCAGTATCAAACCCATCCCCAAGGAAAACCACTTACTAGGGCACAATGTCAACCACCAAGGTGAAGCAGGGAAAAAGGCATAATGTCCAAGCACATATCATGAAATCTAGAGCAATCTAAGATACAACATAATCACATGGCTTAAAGATAAGTGCTTTATCTTGTACTGAGTTACTTACATGTGTTATTGCTGTGCGTGAACTCTATGTAAATGGGAATGACTTATATGCTTCTGTAATGAACAATTTAGTTGTATTTCATGTTGATTATTAGTATGCTTCATATGCATAAGTTTTATGGTTATTACTGTAGCTAAATCTGTTATAAATTGTAGTTGTAGGCTATGGGAAAACAGATAAAATCCAAAGAATGGATTTAATTAGCAGAAGTTTCGTGTTATGTGTATTCCGCACATATTGTTTCCTAGATGGAGGCTAGGTACGTTACTAAAATGGTATCAGATTTGATGACAAGGGATTTTTTGCGTGACATGACCAACTTCAGTGGCTGGGTACATTACAAAGTGGCATCAGAGCCCAGTTTTCAACATTGAGAATGGATGGGTTGAGTTAGCATAATGCCGAAGCGGATTCTCGCACAGAGTTGAATTCGTGAGTGGCCAAATTTCAAGTTACAGTGCGTCCATGACGGAAAATTAGAAGCAATTGTGTGGGATTAGGGAAAAGCCCCAATTTCTGCATCAAAATTATGGAAAAATCAGTTAAGCGTAGAAAATATTTGGCATTGCGCATAAAATAATGGTGCATAGGGTGTGTACACTAGATTTTGACACCGCGATATGTATAATTGGCGGCGTGCGCAAAATATGGGTGTGCGTAAAAGCGTGCTAATGTTTGGCATTGTAGGGTGCAGAGTTTGTGGAGCACGAATAATAATGTGATGCGCAAGGTGTGTGCTTGGATTGTTGGAAGAGAGAAGTACAAATTCCTTGGTGCATGCACAACATTGTGCTTCCAGTGCACTCAAAACATATTGGTGCACAACACAAAAGTTGTGCTCAGTAGAGATTGGTGCGCGACAACAAAGTATGCACACTTGATATAGAAGTGCGTGTGAAGTCGATGGGAAAATTAGTGGAACACATAAGTGAAAATTACAGACTATGGAGGCAAACTATTGATGAAATGTCGGAAAAAGGATGTCTGAAATTCATTTTTTTAGTTTACGACAGTAAAATTGAGAGGAATTTCAAGGGAAATGTGAAGATTCGATCCCCTTTGGAAATTTCGAACATAAGAAAATCGGAAAAATTTGGGTATTTTTTCATACGCTGATGTCAGCATGATGTGGGGGGGCCACATGTCAGCTGACATTGCGATAGGTGACATGTGCTTCCACGGTGGCAGGTGTTAGCACTATAAGTCTCATCTAGACTGCTATAGGTGCGAGCCTAATACCCATCAGATTTTATAGTTTGTAAAAGATAATATTTTTAGTTTTAGGTGTAACGAATGGATGAGAAACTCAACTCAAAGTATCAACACAAAATATCCATACAACATACTTCAACAAGCAAGGCTTGAACAATCTATGATTAATTTATAGGATAATAATGAAAATATGTAGGAATGAATATGAAAATGTGGATATATGAACCAAAATACTTCATGTACTCTAGCACACATATAGATGAAATCTCACTAACAAGGAACCTTTGGGTTAACAAGATGATATGTTTTGACAACACTTGCATCAACAAGAGATAGTAAATCAATCACTTTAATTCCATAGAAACAAGCACTAAAGATAAATCATTTATCAATAGACAACATCAAAACAAGAGAGAAGGATAGCATGTGATAGTAGAAGAAAAGCTGATCATTAACCATTCAAGAGTCATAAATCTGTACATACATCATCTAGAAAGATTTTATAGTCTGAAATAATAATATGAGTCTCACAAAAAACCACTCAAACCTTTCTATGGAGTTAGATTACATCTTAAATAGAAAAAATAATCAAAAGTCCCTCTAGGACTCACCACCTATCTCCTACATTGGATTCTGAGCTTGGGAGAGGTGTGGCAACAGACCAACCAACTAAAATCTAACAAATTGCTAGATTTCAGAAGGTTGTTGGGAGTAATAAATACAACTGCATCCAACTCATTGCATGAAGATTAACTGAAATGAGATGCTAGGAACAAGTGTCCCCTTGATGTTTAATTGATCTATGAGGGGTTACTCGAACCTCTTCTGATAGGTGGCATCTCTCCTATAGTTTGAATTCCAATTAATTGTCAAGTTCGCAGCGAGTGCGTTGCAAATTGTTCTAGTTTTAGCAGTTCGCAACACCTTCAACAAGATGCACTGCGAACTTTCCTTTAGATGTCATTTTTCCTTCAAAACATAGCAACTGATGCCAAAAGTGTGCAAGAATCTTTAAAACCTTTGTTAATGCTTGCTACAGCTTCTAAATCATGAAATTGATCTGCAAAAAATAACATATGGGCATAATTGTAACAACATACGACGAAAATACTCCTTGGGGTTATAAGCCTGCAAATATAAGACAACATAGCAAAATTGATTATATTGATGCAGATAATGCTTCATCTGATATCTCCTAGTGGCCACCCGAGCCAACATGTCCAGGTTATTTTTTGCAATCTGTTCCTTCAACTATTGCAATTTCTCCTTCAACTTCTTGTTTTCAGCGTGATAAGCCCTATTATGCCTGTACACATTCTTTATTTGCCTACGCAGAGATAAGGATCTATTAACCTAGTGCTTTGCCTTTGTAACAATTTCTTCACCCATATCTATAGTTTTATTTAGTTGAATCTTGGCATGTATATTTTCCTTTTTCAATTGTTCATTCTCAGCCCTTACATCTTTCAGCTGCCTCCTGGGATCCCTTTCATCAGAAGGAGACTTGATCTCAATAATTTCTGTTGGCTCTTTAAGAGGCTTGGTTTTGACTATTTGTTGAGATGGTGCTCTGGATGCACCCTCTTCCACAGATACATGCTACTTTGCTGCTGATCTGGTGAATGGTCTTTTAGGCATAATAGATTATGCAACAACAGGTGGGGTAAAAACAAGTTTCTTTCCCTTCAGATTCCTTGCTTTGCTAGA
Organism: Picea engelmannii; assembly: GCA_009831015.1. NCBI lineage: Eukaryota > Viridiplantae > Streptophyta > Pinopsida > Pinales > Pinaceae > Picea > Picea engelmannii. The sequence goes on along the minus strand of ML811402.1, from coordinate 45,742 downwards.
GGATGTCTCCATAGGCGAACACTCTGCCAAAGGATAAGTTTCTTCCTCAAGAGGTTCTGAGGGGACTTCATGTATATTATCAGTTGACTAAGATGACTTATCAATCTTCCTCCTTTTACTGGACTTTGTGTGCACATTCTTTTCAACAGAGGTAGGTGCATCTCTCTTTGTTTGTGGTGTAATGACAACATCTGACGTAAATCCTGATGCAACTAGGAAAGCATCCCAATCACTATTAGTCTTTTTTAGTTCTTCTAACGCTTGTATACAACTTCTTGGACTTGGCTTGAACTTTATTTGACATCTTCCCAAGGCTTCTGAGCATATAGAAAGGTAGATTCAAGGGATCTTTTCTAGTAAAATGTATCAATAGTTTAATATGGTATTGATAGACCATATTAAACCTACCTTCACAAGTAAAATATCTTTGAATGACTTTGAGCATCTTATCAAAATACTCTAGCATATGATTTCTAGGCACTCCCTTGGATACGTTATCTTCTTGATATTCAGGCTTTAAGAAATACTTAGAAAATTCAGATTTTAGAGACATGGCCTAGAACCATCTTTCTCCCTTCTGTAGCTGTATAAATGTACTGCTCTGTAACCTCAAATTCTAGTGTACCAACTTTGGTATTTACCCCATTTAAATTCAATGCAAACTGCTTGGAAACCTCAGGGTGTCCTCTCTGCATATTCACACAAAAAGTTAGACAACTCACTCTCTGAAATGCCTCTTTTAAAGATGGATCTGAATTGAATACTTGCAGGTCATTGGGCTCAACCTTGACAATATCTCCTCCTTTATGAATCTTCTTCCCTTGTCGAGCGTAGCTAAATAAAAAACCCTCTTTTTGATAACAATTGCTACCAGAGTATGTGATGGAAACTGATGAATGTAGGGTTTTACTGCTTGATTTTGCCAAAATTAGGGTTTGCTGACAAAAGGATTTTATGCTAAAGAAACACTGCAGAAACCTGATGAGACTGAAATTAAGAGATTGGAGGAAAATATGACAACCCAAAACTGAAAGAAATCTCAAATAGACAAATTTTTGAGCAGCTGTGCAAATTAGGGAGTTTGCAACACGATTTCTTTGTTTGCAACAACAAATTTTAGACCAGGGTTTTCATTAGAAGATTTTGCAATTTCAAAGGTATAGAGAGGAATATTATCCATAGTGAAATTTTGTTTTTTCAAACCTGAGTGAAAAAGGGGTCAGCTAGGGTTTTATCAATTGAGAAAAACAAATGATTCGTAGTGCATCAAGTTCACAACGCTAAGAGTTCATAGCAATAGGAAGTTTGCAACGAGTAGAAAGTTTGCAACAACTAGGGTTTTATGGTAATAAGTTTTCAGGTAGTGGAATTTGAACTTCAAGAAAAGTACCTGGTATATAAATCTCCCTCCTTGTTGCTGAAAACCAAACCAATTAATCCTTTAAGCTTTTAACCATCATCAATCCGCTACAAAGAGTTTGTAGCGCAAAAAGTCTGCAACAACAATCAGTTTGCAGCACACTTACAATTCACAGCAATTTGAACTAGTCTACAACACACTCTTTGCAAATGGAAATGAAGATAAGGAGTGATGAAAATTCCTTTTGAAACCAACCCTTTGGAGATGTTTGATGATGACCAGGCACTAAAAACAAAAATCTACCAACTACCATGTTCCCAAATCGTGATCATATGTGATTTAGTGCATGAGGTACTTTTGAAACATTGTGAACTTTTATGAGAGCTTGCAACAAGTTGATTAGACACATGACACGACTCCCAAATGGTCAGATGTGACTTCAAAATCCTTTGTACACCTTTTGGGGACATAACACTTGATGGTGATGACCTTTAAACTAAAGAGATATAACTGTTACTTTCCCTTTTTTTCTAATGATGACAACCATCATTATGACACCAAGACTTTCATAAATGGCCTCTGATCATCTTTCTAGACTTAAGAGAAAATCAAAACATGATTTATTTGACATGAAACATGACTCAAAACCTTTGAGAACATGTCCCCATGACTCAAAACTACAAGCTTAAATAAATGAATCATACAAGAAGGATTGGGCACATGATTGGCCAAGACTAATGGTCTCCTTCTGAGACTAAACTAACAAATTTTAAAAATTTGAAAAACCTTGACTCATGTACATCCTACGTGTTAACAACAGGTACATGGAAACAAGGAGTTAGAAAATGGATAAGTGTTGGAATTATCACGAGTCTGTGAGTCCACGAGTTCGAAGAAGTGGAAAAATGACTAAGTGTTGAGAATTTTCAGACAAAATTATGAAAGAAAATTTACAAGATTGTGAGTCCGCGAGTCCGAAGAAGTGGAAAAATGACTAAGTGTTGAGACTTTTCGGACGAACTTATGAAAGAAAAGTTACAAGATTGTGAGTCCGTGAGTTCGAAGAAGTGGACAAATGATTAAGTGTTGAGACTTTTTGGATGGACTTATGAAAGAAAAGTTACAAGATTGTGAGTATGTGAGTCTGCGAGTCCGAAAAAGTGGAAAAATGACTAAGTGTTGAGACTTTTCGGACGTACTTATGAAATAAAGGTTACAGAATTGTGAGTCCGTGAGTCTGCGAGTCTGAAGAAGTGGAAAAATGACTTAAGTGTTGAGACTTTTTGGACAAACTTATGAAAGAAAAGTTACAAGATTGTGAGTCTGGGAGTCCGAAGAAGTGGATAAATGACTAAGTGTTGAGACTTCCCGACGGACTTATGAAAGAAGGGTACAGGTTTATAAGTCTGCGATGGAAAAATAAACTAAGTGTTGGTGGTGGGTTCATGGAAGGTATGATGAAGAAATATGACTTAGATCCATGATGAATCCATTGATATAGATCAACAAAGGAGAATTCAGGACTTCAGATCTCCGGAGATGTTTTAGACCTGTACAAGAACTTCAAAGGGATATAAATTTCAAACCAGAGCTCAATTTTGGGCAAGTTTTCAGTTGTTGGAAAGTTGTTTATGGGAGGAATGTGTCAAGCAAATCGAAATTTGAATTAGTGCAATGTGTCCTTCATAAATTAATGAAGAAGTAATCTGTATTCTCATTAATAAAATGTTTTATAATATGCATGTTCTAACAACAATTATTACATGCACATTTCTTGTAGAATTAGAAGTACAGAAAGAGACTTTAGTTCCTATATTAGGACTGGAGTTATGGAAGATGCTCAAAGATATTACAACCACGAGGAAGAGTTTATAGGTCTGCATATCAACATGGGGAATGATGAGAATTGCAAGTGCAGAGTTACATGGTTGATAATGAAAGGATTATAAAGGCTCAAGAAGATATACTTCAAATATTAAATATGTTGCATAAGTAAGTTAACAAGGATTATGGCACCAAACAAGCAACTAGTGCTAGACAAGTATCAACATGTAGATCACATAGCAAAAGGGATAATCATGGAAATGATAGGAAATCAAGAAGCATGAGAAGGCTCTATCATTCTCCAAGGTAGTCCACTAGAAGAACTCATGCAAGCTTAGGGCCAGGGAGCAACCCAAGTGTGTCTCCTGTTCGAAGGCAAAGAAGAAGGCATGAGGTAGACATCTTGCAAGGTGAACTCAAGAAAATCAAGCCACCTACTTTCAATGGTGAGAACATGAAAGGAGAAGAGGCATAGGCATGACTATTGGAAATGAAGAAATATTTCCAGCTGCATGACTACCCATCCCATGTAGAAGCTAGGATTTCCACCTACCACTTGCAAGGAAAGGAAACCATGTGGTGGGATCAACTTAAGCAAGCCAATAACCTTGATGAGAAGAGAATCTCATGGAGGCAGTTCAAAGGATATTTCCAAGAGAAATATTTTTCCAAGCATTACTATGAGAGAAATATGAAAGAGTTCTTTGAACTCAAGTTGGGAACCATGAAAATGGAGGAATACGAGAAACGGTTCTTTGAATTGTTGAAGTATGTTGAATTCATCAAGGATGAGAAGATTAAAATCCAAAGGTTTCTAAGTGGGTTACCCTCCTTCTATATTGACAAGATTCAACATGATAACCCCAAGACCTTGGAGGAAACCATAAGGAGAGCAAGGCACCTTTAGGAGAAAAGAAAAAGAAGGCAAATTTTCCAAAAGGCTTGGAATGACAATATGAAAGGGAAAAAGGATCAAAGGCAGAAAGGTTTTAAGCCACCCTTTTTCAGAAATAACTCCCAAGCAAATCACCAAGGCCAGGAATCCCAAAATGATTAAAAGAATGCAGATTCATTTGGGAAAAGGCCAAGGCAGGAGCCTATTCAATGTTGGGGATGTGAAGGGAATCACTTATATAGGGACTACCCTCATAAAAAAGAAAGAATGAGGACTTCCCACAACATTCAGGAGGCTGAAACAGTGGAAGAAATGGGAGGAAGTATGCCAAGGATTTATGTATCCTTGGACAAAAAGCATGCATAATATCAATCGCCCATGATAGAAGTGGGAGGTAAGATTGATAACTATCCCATAACAATTTTATTTGATTCCAGAGCTAGCCATAGTTACATAAATGCTAACATTGTCGAAATATTTCACTTGCAAAAAAATTAAGCATAAAGAATATTGGTTGGTTAAATTAGCCACGGGGGTTAAGAGCAAGATCAATGAATTGGTTAAAGTTTTTCAAATAGACATGAATGGAATCAACACAAAGGTAAATGTAAAAATCATACCATTGGGTTCATATGACTGTCTAATTGGCATGGATTGGTTGGAAAAAACCATGCTATCCTAGATTGTTACAACAAGACAATCACATATCTTGATGAGGAAGGGAAGCAAGGCAAGATTCAAGGCATTCCAAGAGATGTAGATGTTAGAGAGATTTTAGCTATGCATTTGAAGATGAGCTTCAGGAAGGGATGCTAAATATTTGCAACCGATATGGAGGAGGCAACCACAGAAAAAGTGGAAAGCATTGAAGACCATCCGGTCTTGAGGGATTTTGAAGACGTTTTTAGAGAAATTCCCGGATTGCCACCCAAGAGAGACATTGATTTCTGTATTGATTTAGTGCTAGGAGATGCCCAAGTGCCCAAGATACCATACATAATGGGTACACCAGAATTGAAGGAGTTACAGATGCAACTTGAAGCGTTGTTAAAAAAGAGGTATATATACCCAAGTGTGTCACCTTGGGGAGACCCGGTTCTTTTTGTGAAAAAGAAGGATGGAACCTTAAGGCTATGTATTGATTTCATACAACTTAATAAGGTTACCATAAAGAATAAGTACCCTTTACCCGTAATTGATGGTTTGTTTGATCAACTGAAAGGTGCAAGAATCTTTTCAAAGATTGAATTGAGATCAGGATATCATCAAGTAAGGATAAGGGAAGAAGAAATCAACAAGAAAACATCTAGAACAAGATATGGGCATTATGAATTCACAGTAGTTCCATTTGGACTATCAAATGCTCCAACAATTTTTATGTGTCTGATGAATGGAGTGTTTAGGGAATACCTGGACAAGTTTGTGATTGTGTTCTTAGATGATATACTCATTTATTCTAAATTATAAGAGGAACATGAAAAACATTTAAGAATGGTGTTGCAAGTTCTAAGATAACACATATTATATGATCATCTAAGTAAGTGCATCTTTTATCAAAAGAAGATTCACTAATTGGGGCATATAGTATCAACAACAGGGATAGAAGTGGATCCTGAGAAGATAAAGGCCATTAGAGGATGGCCAATGCCAATGAATGTGACAAAGGTTAGATCATTCATGGATCTTTTCGGTTATTACCGAAGATTCATAAAAGGTTTTTCAAAGATTGCAAGTCCAATCACTTCTTTGCAAAAGAAGGGTGTGAAGTTTGAATGGACTTCCAAGTGTGAAGAGAGTTTTCAACAGTTGAAAAGAATATTGACAAGCGCTCCAATATTGAAGATTGCAAATCCAAATGAATATTTTGTTTTGTGCACCGATGCATGCAAGGAAGGGCTTGGTGGAGTCCTTAGTCAAAAGGATCACATGGTATGCTACGAGTCCAGAAAATTAAAAGAGCATGAGAGGAATTATGCTACACATGACTTGGAGTTAGCAGTGATTTTACACACATTGAAAATGTGGAGGCATTACCTTGCGGCTAAGAAATTCAAGATAAGGACAAACCATTGTGGTCTGAAGAATTTGTTTAGCCAACCAACACTAAATGCTAGGCAAACTAGATGACTGGAATTTCTGAGTGAATATGACTTCTAAATTAAGCACATAAAGGGAAAGGAAAATCAAGTGGCTGATGTACATATTGCAACCATTAGCATGTACATGAAAGATCTGAAAGACAAATTTATTGCAACAACAAATTCAGATCAGAATTATTTAAAAATAAAACAGACATTACAACAAGGAAATTTTCAGCAGAAATTTAATTATTATGAGCTGAGCGAAGATGGAATTCTCATCAACAAAGGTAAGGTGGATGTGCCGAATTCTAGTGAGATGAAAAATGTTGTGCTGAAGGAAATGCACAATGTTCCATATGCCAGACACCTAGGATATCAGAAAACAATTACAACAGTAAGAAGACAATATTTTTGGCCAGGAATGAGGAAGGAAGTGGCTAATTACATAGCCAGATGTATAGAATGCCAAAAAGTGAAGACAAAACATAGAAATCCAACAGGTTTTCTACAACCATTTCCCATTCCAAAATGGAACTAAGAAGTTGTCATGATTGATTTTATTACTAAGCTTCCCAAAATAGTGAAGCAACATGATTCCATCATGGTGGTGGTGGATAAGTTGACTAAAGCAACACATTTCATTCCAGTAAAGACTACACACAAGGCAACAAATATTGCAAATATTTTTATGAGAGAAGTTGTTGGGCTACATCGAGTGCCTAAGGAAATAGTTTCAGACAAAGACCCAAAGTTTACTTCCAATTTTTGGAAGGGTTTATTCAGGGGCTTTGGGAAAAATTTAAATCTTAGTACAATGTATCATCTAGAGTCAGATGGGAAAATAAAAAGGACTAATAGAATAATCGATGACACACATAGAATGTATGTGATGGATCGACCATCAAAGTGGGAAGATTATATCCATTTAGTTGAATTTTCCTATAACAATGGGTATCAGGCCTCAATGAAAATGAGTCCATCTGAGGAATTGTATGGCAGGAAATGTAACACCCCAGTGAATTGGGGTAATAAAATAGACACGGTGGTTGTTTGACCATAATTGCTAATAGAAATGGAAGATTAGATGGAAAGTATTAAGCAGAATTTGAAGGCTGCCCAGGATAGGAAGAAAAGTTATGTAGATGGGAACAAAGTTTTCAGAGATTTTAAAGTGGGAGAACATGTGTTTTTGAAAGTTAAGGCAAAGAGAAGTTCGCTAAGATTAGGAAGTTGCTCGAAGTTGGCAGCAAGATATTGTGGTACTCTTGAAATATTAGAAAAGATAGGGACAATTGCATACATGCTATATTTTCTTGCATCCATGAGAGTGCATAATGTATTTCATGTATTATTACTTAAAAATTACGTACCTGATGTTAATCATGTCATTGATTGGAATGTGATCTAGGTGGAGCACGAAGGGTATTTATGGGTGGAACCAATATCCATCCTGGACCGAAAATTCAAAGTGCTCAGGAACAAAGCCATAGGGATGGTAAAGGTTCAATGGACCTGCTATGGTCCTAAAGATGCTACATGGGAGCATGAAGAAAACATGCGGGTGGAATACCCACAAATTTTTGATATTTTGAAGAAGACAGAATGCAAGATTCCATTTTGAGCAACTAGAGTTTCAAGACCACATCTCAGAGTCTTGGCCAACTGCGCAGGGGACCTCGATAAAAGAATGGATCATTCCTTGGGTTATCCTTGATAAACTGATGGTATATCCCTTGGGTTATCCCTTATAAACAAATGTTGTATTCCTTGGGTCGATGAGTTGAGAGGAACATGAGATTTTGGTTGGAGATACTGCTGGAATTGTAAAAATTGAAGAAACTTTATTTCTAAGTACCGTGATGTAAATTTGCATATATGTATATCGACATAGAGTGCATTGAGGACGACGAAAAATTGTAGGGGAGAGAGAATGTAACATCTCCATTATAATCCCCAGTTTGATTAATGCTTATGTAGATATAATATGTGGCTAAGACCAAGCGATGTAATATGCGAATTGTATTTCAATGTTTTAATAATAAAATGTGATGCCAATTGCTAAGGGGACATGGAAAAGAGATGGGGGCTCAATTAATCCACAACAGAGGGGAATGTCTAGGATAACGACCAAGAGGGGTGCAAGGGGGAATAACCCATGTATAATGAATTAAACCATTTTCCTAAATTGCTATTTGTATATGAACCTTCCCTTTTTTGATTGAGTGTTTCCAAAATCCAATCATTGAATACATGTAAGAGGGTCGATGTGAGTGGTCACATACCAGAGTTATTGGGTACATGGGGGTTAAGTACAATAAGCTTGGGGAAGGGTGTGAGGGAATAAAGGCAAGCCAAAGGGAGGAAATCCATAGGAGAAGCGATGTGACAGTAGGGGAAGTTAGTCAAGTTGGTGCAGGGGAAGGAAATCAGAGAGAGAGAAATAGAGTCGAAAGCTGATGCAACCGAGAGGGAGAATTCTAGAGAACAACTTGAGCGAATTGGAGCCAAAAGATGATGCAACCGAGAGGAAAATTTTTGGAGTGCAACTGGAGTGAATTGGACCTAGAGAACTAAAGAGCTCGGTTGTCAGACCAAAAGAGTGAACTCCTGTGTGAGTTGTATTGAAACAACATGTGTTTGTTGTTGGTTTATTGATAGTTTTCCTAGCAACAGTTTCCCTTGAGTTCCTAGCTAAGAGATTCCTATATTCCTGTGCCAGAGAGACCTTGATAACCAAATGGCTCATTCCTTGGGTTAGCCTTGATAAACATATGGTACATCCCTTGGGTTAACCTTGATAAAAGAATGGTGCATTCCTTGGGTTGGATAGGTCAAGAGGAAGAGAGCTGGTGAAAAAATTGGGATAGCTGTAGGAAAATATCAGTTGGGTTGAGAGTTTTATGAGCTATGAGTGGACTGTGAGAGACCACCCTCTTTTGTGGATTTCTAGCCTCAGCTCGAGGGTGACTAGCTGTTGAGATTTGGAACAACTAGTCTACAGTTGGGTGGAACGTCCGTCCCAAGTAGTTGGTTGCACGATTCATGTTTAAAGATAAGTGCTTTATCTTGTGCTGAGTTTCTTACATGTGTTATTGCTGTGCATGAACTCTGCATGAACGAGAATGAATTATATGTTGTTGTAATGAACAATTTAATTGTATTTCATGTTGATTATTAGTATGCTTCAAATGTATAAGTTTATGGTTATTATCGTAGCTAAATCTATTATAAGTTGTAGCTGTAGGTTATTGGAAAAAGGATAACATCCAAAGAATTCATTTAATTAGCAGAAGTTTCGTGTTACATGTATTCCACACATATTGTTTCCTAGCTGGAGGTTAGGTACGTTACTAAAATGGTATCAGAGTTGAAGACAAGAGAGATTTTGAGTGACATGACCAACTTCGGTGGCTAGGTACGTTACATCGAGAGAATGAACAAAATGTTGATGGACAAGGCAAGGAGCATGCAATGTGGTGTTGGGCTCGCACAATAATTATGGGTGGAGGCAATCGACACTGCAAGATATCTAGTGAATATGTATCCTTCATTGAGGCTAGTAGATACAAATCCAAATGAGGTATGGTTTGGTAAGAAGCCTTCAATTTCACATCTCAAAGTATTTGGCTGTGATGCATTTGTGCATGTTTCCAAGGAAAAGAGGAGCAAGTTGGACAAGAAGGCAGTCAAATGTATTTTCATTGGATACAAAAAAGGAATGAAAGGATATAAGCTCTGGGATTCTGCATCAAGGAGAAAAATGTATAGTCTAGATGTGGTCTTCAGAGAAGTCAAAGGTAAGTTTGAGCCTGAAGAGAGTGTTCAGATTGAGAATAATCCTGAGACGGTGCGGTTTGTACTGAGGAACGAAGAATATGATTCAGATGAGTCAAATAAATTAGAGGAAGAGGTGGAACAACCGACTTCGGTAGTAAGGAGGTTTTAAAGAGTAAGAAAACCAATCAAAAGGTATAGTCCTCCTGACTTTCGTTTCACATTCGTGTTAACTGCCATCGACGATGAGCCTAATTTGGTTGGCGAGGCAATCAACTTGCAAAAGGTAAACTCTGGAAGGATGCCATGGTTGAAGAGATGTAATCCTTGGACATGAACGAGACATGGGATTTAGTCAAGTTTACTAGTGGAAGAAATCCCTTCAGTAGCAAATGGGTATTCAAGAAGAAGATGAATTCTACAGCACAAGTCAAGAAGTTCAAAGCTCGACTGGTAGCGAAAGGATTTTCCCAAGTCAAGGGAGTCGACTTCGATGATATTTTTTCCTCTATTGCAAAATTAAATTCCATGAGAGTACTAATGTGTCTAGCTTCACCATTTGATTTGGAAATATAACAGATGGATGGGAAGACAACGTTCCTACATGGGGACTTGGAAGAGGAAATCTACATGAAACAACCTGAAGGATTTGTAGTAAAGGGAAATACATATTTGGTGTGCAAACTGAAAAGATCCCTTTATGGTCTAAAGAAATCACCAAGGATGTGGTACCAAAAGTTTGACACATACATCCTTAGTTTTGGATTTGTGAGAAGCAAAGCTAATCACTACATATATTCCAAGGAAGAAGGTGGGTGTTTCATATATGTAGCTTTGTATGTTGATGACCTGTTTTTGATTGGAAACAACATAGATGCAATAAAGGAGGTGAAGAAGAAGCTATCCTCCAAGTTCGACATGAAGGATATCAGTGCAACTAACTTCATTCTAGGAATGGATATTAAGAGAGATCTAGCTGCTATAAATATTTGGTTGAATTAGATGAAGTATATTGAAACGATTTTGAAACGTTTCAACATACATGATTGCAAATCGGTAAAGGTGCCAAAATTAAACTCCATTAGAGTACTAATGTCTCTGGATGCACCATTTGATTTGGAAATAGAACAGATGGATGTGAAGACAAAGTTCCTACATGGGGACTGGGAAGAGGAAATACACATGAAACAACCTGAAGGATTTGTAGTAAAGGGAAATAATTATTTGGTGTGCAAGATGAAAATATCCCTTTATGGTCTAAAGAAATCACCAAGGATGTGGTACCAAAAGTTCGACACATACATCCTTAGTTTTGGATTTGTGAGAAGCAAAGATGATCACTACATATATTCCAAGGAAGAAGGTGGGCATTTCATATATGTAGCTTTGTATGTTGATGACATGTTTTTGATTGGAAACAACATGGATGCAATAAATGAGGTGAAGAAGAAGCTATCCTCCAAGTTTGACATGAAGGATATTGGTGCAGCTAACTTCATTCTGGGAATGGAGATTAAGAGAGATCTAGCCGCTAGAAAGATTTGGTTGAATCAGATGAAGTATATTGAAACAATTTTGAAACGTTTCAACATGCAAGATTGCAAATTGGTAAAGGTTCCAATTCCCGTGGGAGCAAGGATAACAAGTGAACAATGTCCAAAGACACAGAAAGAAATAGAGGACATGTCATGTGTTCCCTATGCAAGTGTTGTTGGTAGTCTAATGTATCCGATGGTTTGCAATCAACCAGACATTGCCCATGTAGTGGGAGTGTTGAGAATGTACATGTTGACATTGAGGAAGGATCACAAGACAATTGTCAAGAGAGTATTCAAGTATTTGTGTGGCACGCAGGACTATGTTGTATGCTACCAAGGAAGACCTGGATGTGACAATGGTAAATTAAATGTACATGTCTTTTTCGACGTCGACTGGGGTGGAGATCTGGATCAATGGAGGTCGACCATTAGATATGTCTTCAATATGCTCGGTGGAGTAATATGCTAGATGAGTAAGTGACAAGTGGTCGTATCCTTGTCAACAACAAAAGTTGAATACATGGAAGCCACTCATGGAAGCAAAGAAGTAGTATGGCTACAAAGGCTTTGTTCATGAATCAGAATTGAGTAGAGAGCTATGAAGATAAGTTGTGACAGTCAAAGAACAATATTTTTGGAAAAGAACCTTGCTTATGATTCAAAGACTAAGCACATTGATATACACTACGATTTTGTGAAAGACACTGTGGAAATTAACAAGGTGCTACCGGAGAAAGTAGACACGTTGGAAAACATAGCAGAATCGTTGACCAAGTCTGTGAGTGTTGTGAAGTTCTCTTGGTGCATAGAGGCAATGGGCATTGCTGCCCTGGGTGTGTGAATGAAAGTTCAGGAATCTCTTGGTTTCAAAAAAGTATACAACAAGTGGGAGAATGTTGGGTTGTTATATTCTTTGCTGTGAAAGTCTAGTCGAGGTGGATCAACAACAGGTCGAAGGTCAAGGTAGATCGACAAGAAGTCAAAATTTGAGGTTAATCGATTGGGTAAAGTCGAAGTTGAACTTCGAGGCAATTTGAAATGGTAAAGGAATCGAAAACAAGTTGAAGAGCTCAACCAACAAGAGGTTCACATGCAAGCATGCGGCGACCGAATGAAGACCAAATGAAGGCCGACTGGTATTTGATTGGTAATCTGACGTGGGAGTCAATTGTAACAGAATCTCGAGATTCATGAGATTTATAGCCAATTATCTACATGGATCTATAACGATTTTTTTTCGTGATTTATTTATGTTTTTTTTGTTTTGTAAAGCCTATAAAGAGGCATGTTGTAAGGCCGTAAAGGATAATCAATGAATCGTAAGATAACCAATCTTTAGAGAAATCTTTAGGTGTAGGTTGTTGGTCATATAGATGTAAGCCAGATTGGCTACATGGTTGTTCTTGTGTAAGAAAGAGGGTATGATGTCAATTGTGTCTTAGGTGTGGAGCAGGGTTAGACACATAAAATTTTATTCAGATTGAATAAGACAACAAGAGAGTAGAATGCTCAAGGAATGCTTGTTTTCCTAGTTTGGGTTTCCAGGGTAAAATCTCTGTGTACTGTGTGATTACTTTGTCATCGACGTTCTTGATTAAATTCTTCTTCTCTTCTGCTAGGATTAGTGTGGAAGTGTGTCTCATTTCCTGACAATTACTTTTGTTGATATTTTACATGTATGGGTTGATCATTTTAATGACACAAAATTCGAGTATCATGGTCCTTCTCAAATTCTTGGTAAGTTAAAACATCCAATACAATGTAATGAAGTATTTTAGTTTTCGATCAATGTTTATGGTTGATCTTCATTATCTTATTCAATATTCACAAACAAATGACATCTATGATGATGAGGCGTGCATTCAAGATAAATTTCTGAATACCTTATTTCCTAACTCACATCATATATGTTTTCTTCCCATAAAATTTCTTCAGTGGTTCTACATTAATTTAAAGGAATTATCCCACACATGTTGAGATGTTTTAATTCTTCATATCTTTTATAGAGGGATACTTTGTTTCCATTTCTTATTGCGATAATCAAGTGATTGGAGGTACATAATTACTTAGATGGATACATCGACATTATAAATATGTTGATTTGAAGATGAACCAACATCATGAAACTTTCAAGGAGGATTCTCCCTAAATTTCATCTCTCTTGGTTATTAATCATCTTGTTCATAATTACCTTTACAAATATTTATTTTCCAGGCTTGCTTACACTTCTAGCTATCGAATGACAACTACAAGGATTGGGTTTTGAAATGTTCTGTGCAATTTTTCTTTTGCAAAAATTATGAAACACGAATTATTCAAGAGAACAAAATGAAATAAAATTGATATAACTTGATTTGATGAGGTTTTAATAAGATTGAGGTAAAAAATTGTGATCTTGGCCTAGGTTTCATTTATCTTATTCGCAATTTTTTTTTTCAATTTGCTATTTTTTCTTTGTATCTCAATAAAATGTCTGATTAATTGAACATATCATATTCTTGTTTGTACATTTTTAAATCTTCTTTGACGTGTCAATATGCTTCGGGCATAGTTTTCATTCACATTTTATCTTGTTTTTTTTTCTTTTGATTGTTTGATTTTACATTGCATTTGTTTAAATAGTTTGTACATTGTTTTCATTTTCAATTTGATTTTACATTGCATTTGTTTAAATAGTTTGTACGTGTGGGTTCTAGAACGACATCGAGGTCAAACGAGGAATCTACTCCATCGTTTGCAAAGGTGTTATCTCCAACGAAATGGGGTGTTGCAGTGAAGCTTGCATCATAGCAACCGATATAGAATTGATTTTTTGGGTTGTGTTTTTACTTCTAATCATATGCTAACCCTCCATTAAGATTCATGTGACTTGTAGCTAAGGGTTAAAAATCGGTTTATCGGAATTGTGACCTTGGAAGTACGACTCGTGGTCAAGGACATATCGTTTTGCAAAAAAGGAGAACACGCTAAATTTGACTGTCCTGCATGGATGGTTTGGTGAAATTCAACTTGCAGATAATTCCTGGGTAATGAGGTCGTGGGCGATAAGGGAAAATCAGTTCAATTTTGTAGAACCTCAACTAGATTACACTTTCTAGAAGAAGGTCTCAGGAACTGATAATAAGACACATGTGCATAAATGTGTGATCATTGTTGTGCATTTATATCACAAGTTAAAAACAATTAAAATATTGTCGACTTCCATGAGATTATAAGAGCATGAAATCACATGAGATTAATGATTGCTAAAGTAGGTACAAGATCAAGAGATTTCTCGTGACCAGATCACAACAGATCACATAAGTATTAAGGGTTTTTATCTAAGTTGAAGATAAACCCTAATCTGCCAATTAAGACTTCTAGAATCTTAATGCTCTAATAAAATACCACCAACGTAAGGGTAGTAGATGTTGCATCAATATGATAAGCTAAGTAAGTGCATATTTTATCAAAAGAAGATTCACTGATTGGGGCATTTAATATTAGCAACATGGATAGAAGTGGATCCTGAGAATATAGAGGCCATTAGAGGATGGCCAATGCCAACGAATGTGACAAAGGTAAGATCATTCATAGGTCTTGCTGGTTATTATCGAAGATTCATAAAAGGTTTTTCAAAGATTTCAAGTCCAATCACTTCTTTGGAAAAGAAGGGTGTGAAGTTAGAATGGACTTCCAAGTGTGAGGAGAGTTTTCATCAGTTGAAAAGAATATTGGCAAGCACTCCAATATTGAAGATTGCAAATCCAAATGAATATTTAGTTTTGTGCACCGATGCGTGCAAGGAAGAGCTTGGTAGAGTCCTTACTCAAAAGGATAATGTGGTATGCTATGAGTCCAAAAATTTAAAAGAGCATGAGAGGAATTATGCTACACATGACGTGGAGTTAGCAACGATTGTACACGCATTGAAAATGTGGAGGAATTACCTTACAGGTAATAAATTCAAGATAAGGACAGACCATTGTGGTCTGAAGCATTTGTTTAGCCAACCAACACTAAATGCTAGGCAAACTAGATGGCTGGAATTTCTGAGTGAAGATGAATTCTAAATTAATCACATAAAGGGAAAAGAAAATCAAGTGGCTGATGTACTTAGCAGGAGAGCTCATGAAGTGCATATTGCAACCATTAGCATGTACATGAAAGATATGAAAGACAAATTTATTGCAACAACAAATTCAGATCAAAATTATTTAAAAATAAAACAGACATTACAACAAGGAAATTTTCAGCAGAAATTTAATTATTATGAACTGAGAGAAGATGGAATTCTCATCAACAAAGGTAAGGTCGATGTGCCAAATTCCAGTGAGTTGAAAAATGTAGTGCTGAAGGAGATGCACAATGTGCCATATGCCAGGCACCCATGATATCATAAAACAATTGCAGTAGTAAGAAGCCAATATTTTTGGTCAGGAATGAGGAAGGAAGTGGCTAATTACATAGCCAAATGTTTAGAATGCCAAAAAGTGAATACAAAACATAGAGATCCAACAGGTTTGCTACAACCATTTCCCATTCCAAAATGGAAGTGGGAAGTTTTCACGATTGATTTTATTATGAAGCTTCCAAAAATAGTGAAGCAACATAATTCCATCACGGTGGTGGTGGATAAGTTGACTAAAGCAACACATTTAATTCCAGTAAAGACTACACACAAGGCAACAAATATTGTGAATATTTATATGAGAGAAGTTGCTAGGATACATCGAGTTCCTAAGGCAATAGTTTCAGATAAAGATCCAAAGTTTACTTCCAATTTTTGGAAGGGTTTATTCAAGGGCTTTGGGAAAAATTTAAATCTTAGTACAATGTATCATCTAGAGTCAGATGGGAAAATAAAAAGTACTAATAGAATAATTGGGGACACACTTAGAATGTATGTGATGGATCAACCATCAAAGTGGGAACATTATACCCATTTAGTTGAATTTTCCTACAACAGTCGGTATCAGGCCTCATTGAAAATGAGTTTATTTGAGGCATTGTATGGTAGGAAATGTAACACCCCAGTGAATTGTGGTAATACAACAGACATGGTGGTTGTTCGACCATAATTGCTAATATAAATGGAAGATCATATGGAAAGTATTAAGCAGAATTTGAAGGCTGCCTAGGATAGGAAGAAAATTTATGTAGACAGGAACAAAGTTTTTAGAGATTTTAAAGTGGGAGAACATGTGTTTTTGAAAGTTAAGGAAAAGAGAAGTTCGCTAATATTAGGAAGCTGCCTGAAGTTGGCAACAAGATATTGTGGTACTTTTGAAATATTAGAAAAGATAGGGCTAGTTGCATACATGCTATATTTTCCTACATCCATGAGAGTGCATAATGTATTTCATGTATCATTACTTAAAAAGTATGTACCTGATGTTAGTCATGTCATTGATTGGAATGTGATCTAGGTGGAGCACGAAGGTTATTTATGGGTGGAACCAATATGCATCTTGGACCGAAAATTCAAAGTGCTCAGGAACAAAGCCATAGGGATGGTAAAGGTTTAATGGACCTGCTATGGTCCTGGAGATGCTACATGGGAGCATGAAGAAAACATGCAGGTGGAATAACTGCAAATTTTTGACATTTTGAAGAAGGCAAAATGTAAGATTCAATTTTGAGTAGCTAGAGTTCTAGAACCACATCTCAGAGTCCTGGCAAACTGCGCTGGGGACCTTGATAAAAGAATGGCTCATTCCTTGGGTTAGACTTGATAAATGGATGGTATATCCCTTGGGTTATCCCTTATAAACAAATGTGCATTCATTGGGTCGACGAGTTGAGAGGAACATGCGATTTTGGTTGGAGCTACTATTGGAATTGTAAAAATTGCAGAAAATTTATTTCTAAGTACCATGATGTAAATTTTCATATATGTATATCGACATAGAGTGCACTACGGACGGAGAAAATCTATAGGGGAGGGGGAATGTAACATCCCCATTATAATCCCCAGTTTGATTAATGCTTATGTAGATATAATATGTGGCTAAGACCAAGCGATGTAATATGCGAATTGTATTTCAATGTTTTAATAATAAAATGTGATGCCAATTGCTAAGGGGACATGGAAAAGATATGGGGGCTAAATTAATCCACAAGAGAGGGGAGTGTCTAGGATAATGACCAAGAGGGGTCCAAGGGGGAATTACCCATGTATAACGATTTAAACCATTTTCCTAAATTGCTATTTGTATATGAACCTTCCCTTTTCTGATTGAGTGTTTCCAAAATCCAATCATTGAATACATGTAAGAGGGTGGGTGTGAGTGGTCACATACCAGAGTTATTGGGTACATGGGGTTTAAGTACAATCGGCTTGGGGAAGAGTGTGAGGGAATAAAGGCAAGCCAAAACGAGGAAATCTGTAGGAGAAGAGATGTGACAATGGGGGAAGTTAGTCAAGTTGGTGCAGGGGAAGGAAATCAGAGAGCAAGAAATAGAGCCGAAAGCTGATGCAATCGAGAGGGAAAATTCTAGAGCGCAATTGGAGTGTAACTGGAGCGAATTGGAGCCGAAAGCTGATGCAACCGAGAGGAAAATTTTTGGAGTGCAATTGGAGCGTAACTGGAGTGAATTGGACCTAGAGAACTCAAGATCCCAATTGTCAGACCGAAAGAGTGAAATCCTACGTGAGTTGCATTGAAACAACAAGTGTTTGTTGTTGCTTTACTGATAGTTTTCCTAGCAACGGTTTCCCTTGAGTTCCTAGCTAAGAGATTCCTATACTCCCGTGTCAGAGAGACATTGATAAACAAATGGTGCATTCCTTGGGTTAGCCTTGATAAACATATGGTACATCCCTTGGGTTAACCTTGATAAAATAATGGTGCATTCCTTGGATTGGACATGTCAAGAGGAAGAGAGCTGGTGAAAAACTGGTATAGCTGTAGGAGAATATTAGTTAGGTTGAGAGTCTTATGATCCATGAGTGGACTGTGAGAGACCACCCTCTTTTGTGGATTTCTAGCCTTAGCTCGGGGGTGACTATATGTTGAGATTTGGAACAACTAGTCTACGGTTGGGTGGAATGCCCGTCCCAAGCAGCTGGTTGCATGATTCATGTTTAAAGATAAGTGCTTTATCTTGTACTGAGTTACTTACATGTGTTATTGCTGTGCATGAACTCTGTGTGAACGAGAATGAATTATATGTTGTTGTAATGAACAATTTAGTTGTATTTCATGTTGATTATTAGTATGATTCAAATGCATAAGTTTATGGTTATTACCGTAGCTAAATCTATTATAAGTTGTAGCTGTAGGTTATTGGAAAAAGGATAACATCCAAAAAATTCCTTTAATTAGCAGAAGTTTCATGTTACGTTTATTCCACACATATTGTGTCCTAGCTGGAGGTTAGGTACGTTACTAAAATGGTATCAGATTTGAAGACAAGAGATATTTTGCGTGACATGAACAACTTCGGTGGCTAGGTACGTTACATCGAGAGAATGAAAAAAACGTTGATGGAAAATCCAAGGAGCATAGTCCGTGGTGCTGGGCTCGCACAATAATTATGGGTGGAGGCAATCAACACTGCAAGTTATCTGGTGAATATGTATCCTTCATCGACGCTAGTAGATACGACTCCAAATCAGGTATGGTCTGGTAAGAAGCCTTCAATTTCACATCTCAAAGTATTTGGCTGTGATGCATTTGTGCATGTTCCCAAGGAAAAGAGGAGCAAGTTGGATAAGAAGGCAGTCAAATGTATTTTCATTGGATACAAAAAAGGAATGAAAGGATATAAGCTTTGGGATCCTGCATCAAGGAGAAAAATGTATAGTCGAGATGTGGTCTTCAGAGAAGTCGGAGGTAAGTACGAGCCCGAAGAGAGTGTTTAGATCAAGAATAATCCTGAGACGGTGCGGTTTGAATTGAGGAACGAAGAATATGATTCAGACGAGTCGACTGAATTAGAGGAAGAGGTGGAACAACTGACTCCGGTAGTAAGGAGGTTTGCAAGATTAAGAAAACTAGTTAAAAGGTATAGTCCTCCTGACTTTCATTTTAGATTCGTGTTAACTGCCATCGATGATGAGCCTAATTCGGTCGGTGAGGTAGTCAACTTGCAAAAGTTAAACTCTAGAAGGATTCCATGGTCAAAGAGATGGAATCCTTGGACATGAATGAGACATGGGATTTAGTCAAGTTTCCTAGTGGAAGAAATCCCTTCAGTAGAAAATGGGTATTCAAGAAGAAGACGAATGTCGCAGGACAAGTCAAGAAGTTCAAAGCTCGACTGGTAGTGAAAGGATTTTCCTAAGTCGAGGGAGTCGACTTCAATGAGATTTTTTCCTCTATTGCAAAATTAAACTCCATTAGAGTACTAATGTCTCTGGATGCACCATTTGATTTGGAAATAGAACAGATGGCTGTGAAGACAAAGTTCCTACATGGGGATCGGGAAGAGGAAATACACATGAAACAACCTAAAGGATTTGTAGTAAAGGGAAATAATTATTTGGTGTGCAAGATGAAAATATCCCTTTATGGTCTAAAGCAATCACCAAGGATGTGGTACCAAAAGTTCGACACATACATCCTTAGTTTTGGATTTGTGAGAAGCAAAGATGATCACTACATATATTCCAAGGAAGAAGGTGGGCATTTCATATATGTAGCTTTGTATGTTGATGACATGTTTTTGATTGGAAACAACATGGATGCAATAAATGAGGTGAAGAAGAAGCTATCCTCCAAGTTCGACATGAAGGATATTGGTGCAACTAACTTCATTCTGGGAATGGAGATTAAGAGAGATCTAGCCGCTAGAAAGATTTGGTTGAATCAGATGAAGTATATTGAAACAATTTTGAAACGTTTCAACATGCAGGATTGCAAATCGGTAAAGGTGCCAATTCCCGTGGGAGCAAGGATAACAAGTGAACAATGTCCAAAGACACAGGAAGAAATATAGGACATGGCATGCGTTCCCTATGCAAGTGTTGTTGGTAGTCTAATGTATCCAATGGTTTGTAATTGACCAGACATTTCCCATGCAGTGGGAGTGTTGAGCATGTACAAGTTGACATCGGGGAAGGAGCACAAGACAATTGTCAAGAGAGCATTCAAGTATTTGTGTGGCATGAAGAACTATGCTGTATGCTACCAAGGAAGACCTGGAGGTGACAATGGTAAATTAAATGTACATGGATTTGTCGACGTCGACTGGGGTGGATATCTGGATCGACGGAGGTCGACCATCAGATATGTCTTCAATATGTTTGGTGGAGTAATAAGCTAGATGAGTGAGTGACAAGTGGTTGTAGTGTTGTCTACAAAAAAAGTTGAAAACATGGAAGCCACTCATGGAAGCAAATAAGCAGTATGGCTTCAAAGGCTTTGTTCATGAATTAGGTTTGAGTAGAGAGCTATGAAGATAAGTTGCGACAGTCAAAGTGAAATATTTTTGGAAAAGAACCTTGTTTATGATTCAAAGACTAAGCACATTGATGTACAATACCATTTCTTGAAAGACATGGTGGAAATTAAAAAGGTGCTACTGGAGAAAGTAGACACGTTGGAAAACATAGCAGACTCATTGACCAAGTCTGTGAGTGCTGTGAAGTTCTCTTGGTGCATAGAGGCAATGGGCATTGCTGCCTTGGGTCTATGAATGAAAGTTCAGGAATCTCTTGGTTTTAGCAAAGAAGACAACATGTGGGAGAATGCTGGGTTGTTATATTCTTTCCTGTGAAAGTCTAGTCGAGGTGGATCGACTAATGGTCGAAGTCGAGGTGGATCAACAACAAGTCGAAGGTTGAGTTAGATCGACAACGAGTCAAAATTCTAGGTTAGTCGATTAGGTAAAGTCGAAGTCGAAGGTCGAGGCGATTCAACATGCTAAAGGCATCGACAACAAGTTGAAGAGGTCAACCAACAAGAGGTTGACATGTGGGCATGCGATGACCGAATGAATACCAAATGAAGGTCGATTGGTATTTGACTGGTAATTTGACTTGGGAGTCGATTGTAACAGAATCCCGAGATTCATGAGATTTGTAGCCAATGATCTACATAGATCTATAGCCATTTTTTTCGTGATGTATTTAGGGTTTTTTGTTGTTGTAAAGCCTATAAAGAGGCATGTTGTAAGGCCGTAAAGGATAATCAATGAATCGTAAGATAACCAATATCTAGAGAAATCTTTAGGTGTAGGTTTTTGGTGATGCGGATGTAAGCCATATTGGCTACAGAGTTGTTCTTGCATAAGCAAGAGGGTATGATTGCAATGTGTCTTAGGTGTGGAGAAAGGTTAGACACGTAACATTTTATTCAGATTGAATAAGACAACAAGAGAGAAGAATGCTCAAGGAATGTTGGTTTTCCCAGTTTGGGTTTCCAGGGTAAAATCTCTGTGTATTGTGTCATTGCTATGCCATCTACGTTCTTGATTAAATTCTTCTTCTCTTCTGCTAGGATTAGTGTGGAAGTGTGTCTCATTTACTGACAATTAGTTTTTTTGATACTTTACATGTATGGGTTGATCGTTTTAATGACACATAATTCGAGTATCATGGTCCTTCTCAAATTCTTGGTAAGTTAAAACATCCAATACATTGTAATGAAATATTTTAGTTTTCAATCAATGTTTATGGTTGATCTTCATTATCTTATTCAATATTCACAAATAAATCACATCTATGATGATGAAGCGTGCATTCAAGATAAATTTCTTAATACCTTATTTCCTAACTCACATCATATATGTTTTCTTCCCATAAAATTTCTTCAGTGGTTCTCCGTTAATTTAAAGGAATTATCCCACACATGTTGAGATGTTTTAATTCTTCCTATATTTCATAGAGGGATACTTTGTTTCCATTTCTTATTGCGATAATCAAGTGATTGGAGGTATATAATTACTTAATATGGATACATTGATATTATAAATATGTTGATTTGAAGATGAACCATCATCATGATACTTTCAGGGAGGATTCTCCCTATATTTCATCTCTCTTGGTTATTAATCATCTTGTTCATAATTGCCTTTACAAATATTTATTTTCCAGTCTTGCTTACACTTCTAGCTATCAATTGACAACTACAAGGATTGGGTTTTGAAATGTTCAGTGCAATTTGTCTTTTGCAAAAATTGTGAAACATGAATTATTCAAGAGAAAAGAATGAAACAAAATTGATATAACTTGATTTGATGAGGTTTTAATAAAATCGAGGTCAAAATTGTGAGCTTGGCTTAGGTTTCATTTATCTTATTCACAATTTTTTTTTTCAATTTGCTATTTTTTCTTTGTATCTCAATAAAAGGTCTGATTAACTGAACATATCATATTCTTGTTTGTAGACTTTTAAATCTTCTTTGACGTGTCAGTATGCTTCGGGCATCATTTTCATTCACATTTTATCTTGTTTTCTTTTCTTTTGATTGTTTGATTTTACATTGCATTTGTTTAAATAGTTTGTACATTGTTTTCATTTTCAATTTGATTCTTTAAATTTGAGTTATCTTGTTTTTGAGTTTCAATAAGTAGAAATCTATTGAAGCTCTACAAATGCGATCTTTACTTTGTTATCATTACAAATGGAGTTTCTTTATTTGAAAACATCTACATCATGTTTCAAATATTTGACATTGATTAATGATTATGGAGGAACAGAAAGACATATTTTAAAATTTAGATGGTTTTCTTTAAGTAGAGGAACAAGTCTATACCTATATTTTCCTTGAATCCCTTCCCTCATCCCACCAAAATAAATAAATCTTCTACATTGATAGTTTAAGGGAAACTTCTGGGGTCAAACTTTTAAAAATATGACAACTATTCTTTTAAATAAATTTATTTCTCGTACCACCTTGCTTCCTTCACCCAATTGCATATGCAATTCTTTACAAATCAAATCTAGAGGGTGAAATTAATAAATATAAGGAAGTTGAAAGAACTGCAAAGTGTGGGAATTACAAGTAAATCCATTGGGGCTATGGACGCTCATTAGTAGCGAGGCCATGCTTGTATGGTACCGAGACATCTTCGTCGAGGTTATGGATGCTCATGGACAATGAAGCAATGTCTGAAAAAGGAGGTAGATTTTATACTTATGTAGATGTATGCTTATCATAAAACCCTAGAATCATACATTTTTCTATTTAATAGTACGAGGATAATAAAAAATTAAATTTTCCCTTTTATGAATTTATTGTTTAATGATAGAGTAGATATTAAGTACTCGAAATTTCTGATGTTTATCAATAAATTCGTCTTATGTTGGACCCTTATGATCTTATAAAATGTTTAAGAGTCTTGTGAAACTTATTATCAATTTTTTAATAAACTTAAACCCCATTACATTAATAACATAGATAAATGCTTCACCCAGTGTGTCGCCATTTGTTGAGCCCTCAACAACCCCCACTTTATTTTTGACAAAAGTAAAGGATCCCCATTTGAATTTTGGAAAACAAAACATCAATTTTTTATAAAACTCTTATTTTTGTTAGAAAATTTATTCTTATTTACCTTGTGGACAAATTTAATTATTATTTTGAATGACTATGCTTATTAAACTACTTAGATAATTAGTTTCCTATTCTCTAATGGTATCAGTATTGCCTTCTACTCCCTTTGGTGTATACTGTTTTGTTTTGCGATGAATCAATTACATTTATGATCGAGAACATAATACAATTTCTCTTGATTGACCTCATCCATAATCACTTGATAACATTTCTTTCTGCATGTGCGCATTATTTTGAGGATTGATTTGATTAATTAATGTTTAAGTTATTTTCTTTAAGTGTTTATATTAGTTATAAAAAGGTTACAGATTTTCATAAACTTAACAACATGTTTTAAATTTAATAATCATTTATTGTTATACAACTAGGGTTATGTTTTCTTTGATTATATAGGGTTGGAATATACTAGAGTTTTGTTTTCTTTCATTTGTACACACTTTTAAGATGTAGACCATATTAACAATAACATTTTTTTTAAGGATCAAAAGGCCAAACACTCTGCTCAAGATACGACGTGGGGCCACATGTTTTTATCTATGAGGAGCTCAAGAAAGCCACATGTGGGTTCTAGAAAGACATCGAGGCTGGACGAGGAATATACTCCATTGTTTGCAAAAGTGGTGTCTCCAACGAACTTGGGTGTTGGAGTGAAGCTTCAATCGTGGCAACCGATATAGAATTGATTTTTTGTGTTGTGTTTTTACTTCAGCTCATATGCCAACCCTCCATTAAGACTCCCGTGACTTGTAGATAAGGGTACTTAGAAAAGGGTTTATGGAAATTGTGATCTTGGAAGTACGACTCGTGGTCAAGGATATAAAAGGGTTTGAATTCAGCCAAATTTTTACGGGTAGTTTGAGTTTGGTATGGATTAAAGTTTCATGGATTTCAGAATCTTATTTTAAGGGTTTTGTTCATTTTAAACCAACTCAGATGTTCAGAAAATCGTTCAAACTTCTAAATTCACTGAAAATTTAAAATTATATCATCAAAAAACATACCAGAAAAATAACTCGAAAGAAAAAATTGCTCCTGAATTAGCCCATTCCATTTCGCAAAAAATGAGAAAAAACTAAATTTGACTCTCCTGCATGGACGGTTTGATGAAATTCAACCTGCAAATAATTCCGGGGTAACGAGGTCATGGGTATCAAGGGAAAATCAGTTCGATTTTGTAGAACCTCAACTATATCGCACTTTCTAGAAGGTCCCATGAACTGATAATAAGACACATGTGTGATCATTTATGTGCATTTATATCACAAGCTAAAAATAGTTAAAATATCATCGACTTCTACGAGATTATAAGAGCATGAAATCACATGAGATTAATGACTGCTGAGTACAAGATCAAGAGATTTCTCGTGACCTGATCACAACGGATCTCAAAAGTATTGATGGTTTTCAGCTGAGTTGAAGATAAACCCTAATCCGCCAATTAAGATTTCCATAATCTTAATGCTCTAATAAAATACCACCAGCGTCAGGGTAGCATACGTGGCATCGTGGTTACAGGAGGGAATCGTCCCACCTATCAACACCAATGTCCTCCTACAACTCCATGGTGACATTCCTAAATTATATCAAAATGTTCATGGTCCATAACACAATGTCAAAGTATCCCTTCACTCCCTAGCTTGTGTAAATATCTTGAAATAAATTTATAGTCCATAACTCGAACAGCTAGATGTCTCTCTGAGCGATGATGGAGTACTCAACAATGGCTAAAATTGTGGTTAAAAATAGTGCAATATACTCAAGATAAGAAGGGATGGTCTTGATCCAAAAAAATAAACATCTAGACACTAAACATCCATGGAATCCCTTTTCTCCCAAATCAATAGAGGATAAGTGGTTAGGACCCACATTGTGCTTACTAGGGCTTGAAAAGAACTTCAAAAGAAAATTCTTGAAACCACAACATCTAGATGCAAATTCTCCCTTCTAATATAGAATTATTGAACAAATACTTCAAGGCCAAGTGATTTGTATAAAATTTAAAGTGTCCTCCCAAGAGGTGGTGGTGGAATTTATACAAAGCATAGACCATGGATAATCTTTCTCTTTCTATGGTGGTGTAGTCGCACTCATCCTTAGATAACTTTTGCTTTCAAAATAAATGGAATGATCTAGATCCTCTTCTTTTGGCTATGCAAGAACTACTAGTAGGGAAATATTGGATGCATCTGCATGTACATGAAATTCATCCATGTTCCAATCAAGAAACATTATAATAGGAGCACTTACCAACTTTTTTTCAGCAGATTAAAGGAAAATTCACATTCAACAATCCAACATAAGAATTTTAACTTCTTCAACAATTTCTCCATCGATTATATAATAGAGGCATGGTTACATTTAAATCTTTGGTTATAACTAGTGTGTCCAAAGTGAAGCATAACATTTTAACATTGACCAAGGCACACATATTAACAATTACAACAATATTGGTCAAGTCCATTAGGACCCCCTCTTTTCAAACAATGTGACCCATTAGTGTACCAAATGGTGTGCAGAAGACACACTTCTTTAGGTTCAACAATGTCTATAATTATTTGCAGCAATCAAACATTAGTTGCAACACGGTGATATGATCCTTTATAAGTTCATACACTCTCCAATCATCCAAGTAGACTTCTAGAAACATGTGAATATAATCCCATAATGTTTTTATAATTATGTGGGAAAATAACAATAATCTTCCTTACTCAAAACTTGATCAAGCACCTCATTGTTGAATGGAATTGGAAAGGGGTCATGTACACACATTGCATTAAGGAATTTGAAATCCACATGGACTTTGATATCCTCAATGCATTTGTTACTTTGGACCACTATAGGACTGATCCAATCAAATTCATCAATATGAAAGATCAAACCCTCAGCTGACATCCAATCAATCTCCTTCTTAACTTTTTCCTTGACCCTAGGGTCAAAGAAGTAAGGGAATTGCTTAAGCATTTTTGCATATAACTACAACATGATCTTCATATCACCCAATTCTCTTTTTATACCCTTCATTTTCACAAAACATTGTGGGAATAGGTCTTTGTACTCCTTCAAAAATTCCACAACTTCTAACATGGTCAGCTTGTCCTAGTAATTGTTGAAATATTGTAACTTTAAAGAATATTCTAATTATATTTGAGTTATTGTTATATAGATAAAATCCCCTTTTTCAGATTGATCAAGTCATGTATTAATAAGATCAAATCTCCTTTTGTGGATTGATCAAAATGTATTTGTATGGTGGTATTTGTAAAGTTGACCCCTTGTAATTATAAAGTGGTTTTAACCACTTGTAGGAGAAGTTGTCCCCACCAAGTGAAGAGACACAACCCTAGCGCCACCTCAACTTGTATTTATATGTGAGGATGGTGTCTCATTTACACACACTCACTCACTCATCTAGTGCGTATATCTTGAAGGAAGTTGTAGTTGCAGGAAGAATTCTGACGAAGGAGAAGAGAGGCGCATGCTTGGTATTGGTCTATCTTTGGTGTTTTGGTCTTAGTCTTGGCATTGTATTGGCAATCTATTATTGAGGAAGTTTGCTGGGTTTTCTCCCTCGTGAGGGTTTCCTAGGATAAAATGTTGTGTTTCTTTCAATGATCCTCTTTATACTGTTATTTTGGAAATGCATTGAATGTTCATGAAACTTGGAAATAACCTAATAACAACAACATAAACTTAACATGGTATTAGAGCTTGACTGAATAGAGCATATTTCACTTGGTCTTGACGTTTCTATTGCCATATAAGAAAATTAGGGCTTCTTACTGAAGAGGATTTTTTGACCAAATACCACCTTGGGAAGTGGGCCTTGCCCTAGCACATCTTTTGGCAACTTGAGCAAACTTTTTTAGTGGCTAGATTCTCCAAAAAGTCAAACCCTAGTTTACTAGTATCAGAAAACTAGAAAACCAGGAAACCAGAACCAGTACCAGAAGTACCAGTCCAGAATTGCGCAGGTCAAGTTTCAAGAGGTAAAACTTAGAATTTTTTGAAATAGATTGCTCCAACAATCTTGCCTCAACCCAACACATCTCCTGGTAAGTTCAGTTTCATTTTCTGAGCACTTTCTTTTTTTGGTCATTTTCTTAATTACAGGTCAAGATGTCTGCAAGCGCCAAGCTTGTTGACAAGTTAGAAGGTGTGAAAAATTTTCGTGACTAGAAGTACATAATTGGACTCATTCTTGAAGAGAATGACCTTGCAAAATTCATAAAAAAAAATGTACCAGATCCCAAAGAAAATGCATCCAAAGAGAAGTACAAGAAGGATATGCTTAAGGCTAAAAGAATAATTGTAGATTCCATTAAAGAACACTTGATCGCTCAAGTGTCTTCTAAAATACTCCAAAAGATACGTTTGATGCCCCAACTAGAATGTATGAAGGAAGGACCATGAACCAGAATATGAACTTGAGAACCCAACTCAAGAATACAAAGATGCAAAAAGGAGAAATAGTTCAATACTATTTCTCTAGGGTTTCTCAATTCAAGGAACAATTAGAGGCAATTTGAGACAACTTAGATGAATATGAACTCATGATGACAAATCTTAATGGTCTCACAAGACCTTGGGATGCCTTCATCCAAACTATTTGTGCAAGAAAAGATAAACTCCAATTTGACAGTTTAAGGGAAGAATGTGTTCAAGAAGAAGCAAGAGTGGCTAATAGAGAAGCTGTTCTATTAAGAGATGAAGATCAATCCCTAGATTATCATTCTAAGGGTGGAAAGGGAAAGTCTCATTTTCAAAAGGAGACTCACTTTCATAAAGAGTCTCACTCTCCAAAAAGACTCTAGAAATATCATAAGGATCAAGGAAAGGGAAAACATTTCTCCTCCTACCAATGTTATCATTGTGATAAGATGGGACACATTACTAAGAATTGTCCTGCCAGAAGGGAAGAATACAAGAGGAGAAATAAAAAAAGACATCATGCCCATGTAGCTGAAGAAGATGAGCCACCCAAGAAGTTAGCTAAAGAAGATATTGAAGAATATGTTTTGTTTTCCTCTCTCTCAGGATCCGTGACACTTGAAGAGGATACTTGGCTCATAGATAGTGGTTCCTCTAAGCACATGACAGGTCAGAAGAACACTCTCTCTAGCCTTATAGAAAAGGAATCTCCCCAGAAATTTTCAGTTGGAGATGATTATCAATACCCTATCAAAGGAATGTGAGAAGCCACCTACAAACTTGATTCAGGAACTCCGATGAGAATGAAGGATGTACTCTATGTACCAGGTTTTAAAAAGAACTTACTTTCTATTTCAACTCTAGATAAGAAAGGTTTCATGGTTGCATTCGTAGATGGTGAAGTTCTTATGTGGTATAAAGGAAAAACTATAGAGTATGTAGTTGTTATTGTAATAGAAGAAGGTGGTTTGTACAAGTTGAAAGGTCACTCAGATGTAGCCTTGACTCACTCTACTAAAAGTCCTTGTGAACTTTGACATAAAAGGCTAGATCACATTAAATAAAAATCCTTACCATATGTGATTAAGGTAGTTACAGGTTTACCATAACTAAAGGTTGATCATGAAGGTGTATGCAAGGGATGTGCACAAGGAAAGAACACAAAAAATCCTTTTCCAAAGTGCGACAATAAAGTAGAAGGGATTTTGGAACTTGTCCACTCAGATGTATGCGGTCCAATGCCATCAACCTCTCTAAGTGGGTATGCATACTATGTATCATTTATTGATGATTACTCTCGTAAGACTTGGGTTTATTTCTTGAAGTCAAAAGATGAAGTACTTGAAAATTTCAAGGAATTCAAAGCCTTGGTAGAAAAACTCTCCCAAAGAAAAATCAAGATACTCAGGTCAGACAATGGAGGAGAGTACACTTAAAAATAATTTGAAAGATTTTGCAGAGATGTCGGAATTAAGAAGGAGCTCACCACTCGCTATAATACTCAACCAAATGGTGTAGCAGAAAGAAATAATAAGATGATTATGGAAGCAGTAAAAACTATGATTCATGATCAAGATCTTCCAATGCACTTATAGGCTGAAGCAACAAAGACAACAATATATGTCCAAAACTAATTTTCTCATAGTGCACTTGGATTCAAAACCCCCGAAGAAATGTTCACCGAAAAGAATTTAGAAGTAAGCCATCTCAAAATATTTGGTTGTCCAGTATTTGTACACATTCCGAAAGAAAAGATAACTAAGTTGGATCCTTCAGGAAAGAAGGGAATATTTGTTGGATACTGTGAGGTCTCTAAGGCCTTCCAAATCTACATACCAGGATACCATCATATTGAGATCAACATAGATGTAACCTTTGATGAATATTAAACACTCAAGAGATCAAGAAAATGATATCTTGAAGAAGTATATGAATAAGAACCTGTAGCTCCCAGAGTTGCAGAACCCATAAAGGAAGTTGCAGTTACCCTTGATGATGAGATTATAGAAGATTATGATATGATAGAATCTCAAGAACCTCCCTGTATGAATATCCATCACAAGGGAAAGCCAGCTTGGGCGAAAGAACTTATTCAAGATGCATAGAAGTATGGTTCCCCAGAAGGAACCATGAGACAAAGAAAGAAGCCTAAGCCATTCTCTAACTATATGGCCTTGATGTGTGATCTCGTAGAGAAGGTACCTACTTGCTTTGAAGAATCCATTCAAAAGAAAGAATGGATGGACACCATGACAGAAGAATACCAATCCATTATGAATAATGATGTATTGGAAGTAGTTCCCAAACCAAAGAACAAAGATGTGGTATCTTCCAAGTGGATATACAAAATAAAACATCCAACAGACGAAAGTATTGAAAAACATAAGGCAATATTTGTGGCTTGTGGATTTTCTCAAGAGGAAGGTATTGATGTTGATGTTGATGTTCCAACTTGATGATGATGATGCTACTACAGATCCATGCTGTAAACGATGATAATATTGATGATGAGAAAAAATTCTGATGATTTATAGATTTGCCAGTCAATGTTCGAGATGATGATGATGCTTCCCTCTCCTTCTCTTGGTGATTTTGTATTGAGTCATGTCAGTAGATTACCCTTCCCATTAAGGGGGAGTGTTTAATATTGTAACTTCGAAGAATATTCTAATTATATTTGAGTTATTATTGTATACATCAAACCCCCTTTTGTGGATTGATCAAGTCAAGTTTTGTATAATCTCAAATCCCATTTTGTGGATTGATCAAGTCAGGTCTTGTATAATCTGAAATCCCCTTTTGTGGATTGATCAAACTATATTTGTATGGTGGTATTTGTAAAGTCGACCCCTAGTAATTATAAAGTGGTTTTAACCATTTGTAGGAGAAGTCGTCCCCACCAAGTGAAGAGACACAACCCTAGCGCCACCTCAACTTGTATTTATATGTGAGGATGGTGTCTCATTTACAATCACTCACTCACTCATTTAGTGCACATATCTTGAAGGCAGTTGCAGTTTTAAGAAGAAGTCCGACGAAGGAGAAGAGAGGCGCATGCTTGGTCTTGGTCTATCTTTCGTGTTTTGGTATTAGTCTTGGAATTGTATTGGAAATCTATTATTGAGGAAGTTTTACTGGGGTTTCTCCCCGATGAGGGTTTCCTAGGATAAAATGTTGCGTACCTTGTGATTTTGTTTCTTTAAGCGATCTTTTTTATACTGTTGTTTTGGAAATGCATTGAATGCTCATGAAAATTGGAAATAACCTAATAACAACAACAAAAACTTAACAATAATCACCCACTAGGAAATGTTCAAGCATTATTCATCATCTATGTGAATCTTTCACAACTTCATCGGTTGTTGGTAAGGATTCTTAGATATGCTTTCACCATAATTCTTTTGGATGCGACTCGAACCTTAAATTCCTAAAAAGAGAGGTGTCACAACTCCTTAAGGTCATCATATTCTCCTTCATCTTGTCACACCTTTATTTTCTTTCCAAATCATTCAAATTAAATAACTTGTGGTGTTGCAAACACAACTTAGTATGAAATTCATTCCACAATTGATCTATGATTATGAATTGATTGATAACCATTAGTGAAATTGTAATCTTAGGGGGTTTTCTAATAGAGGTAAAGGTAAAAAAAAGTGCTCATAAACCATATGACAATCTTTAGTATGTCTATGGGATTCTTTGTCATGATAACAGATCGTAGGAATAGGCCCTAGGGTGTGAGAGAACTTATAAACCCAATTTTTTTACTGAAGACCTTCCCACCCCCACTTCACTATGTACTTTTCAATGTGAATGGTAGCATCTGTCTTTACTTGATATAGATCTACAAATTCCACAATTTCCACATTAATTAAAATAAAGTCTTGGAATTCAAAATTGAGGTTAGGAAACAAAACTTATGCACCATAGCATGTTTCACTTCAACCCAGGTTGGAAGATTCTATTTATGCATATCCCGCCAGTAGGAAAGTGTATCTCTTAAGACAACATTGAACACTAGAACCTACTACTCTTCCACAACTCTAATCTCCATGTAATCTAGAAAATATTCAACATATCCCATCCCTCATAAATGGGAGGATCTCTAAGCTCTATCCAAAACCAACAAACAAAATTGATCAAAGTGCACTATCGAGTGGAAAATTCATGGTTGCATCCCTACCAATCATACATGGTTTATTTGGAGTCATTTCCGAAGGAATAAGTATTTCCTCTAATAACTAATCTATTGGTCATAGGATTGGCATAATCTTCCCACTTTCTTTCTGCTACAAGTCATTTTCATCTTGCATATTATTATTGGCTCAAAATAATGCCACATCAATAAAAATCCAATTTTAAAAACTATTTTTCCTGTGATAGGTTGGTTTTAGGTTGACAATCTGTTAAAAATCATCCTATATCAAATGTGATGATATATTAGGATTTCCTACTATGCCATGTCAAACAATGATGTTGATTTTTAATTTTGTACATTCACCTACAAATAATAGCTATAAATTACAATCCCCTACAAACACATATTACTGATAATATGAACAACAAACTTGTAGATCTAAAAACAATAAACTAGACACATGCAAGAAGCATACTCAAACCCTAATCCCGCTTCCTAATCAAATGGATAAAAATGCATGAGATAATGCATCCCAATTGGAGAATGGTTGTGGCATGTATGCATATACACTGAGCAATCCTCCTTAAACTCTACACCCTCACTCATCTCCTCATGCATGCACACTAACTACCTAGGTATTGGAGCCCATCTTTAAGAATAGATCATGCATTTGTGTAGCTGAACTGAACTGAAATCTATATTGATAGAAAACTTAACTGAATTGGAAATTACTAAATCTAGAACAACAATGAACTGGGGTGAAAAAACATATGCCCATTTTTCTTCTTGCTAAATTTTGAATTTTCAATAAGCCTCATTTTCGAGCATTCAAGCATGGGATTTATTGTGGAAAAATTATAACTGGCACAAGGAAAGAGATTAGGAGAGGGAGCATACTTCCATTCATCGGAACTAGGAATATAGTCAAAGTGTATGCATGTTGAAAGAGAATATAGTGAAGGGCAAAAGCCCATTTTTCTGCTTGCTAAATTTTGAATTTTCAATAAGCCTCACTTTCAGCCATTCAAGCATGAGATTTACGGTGGAAAAGTTAAAACCTATATTATAACTAGAAAATTGGGGATACATTCCTTGCATGTAGATCCTAGCTACACAAATTCACGAAGATTCTCTGCACTGTAGGATTAACACTTTCTATCTCCATTTGATTTCACGAGTATGTGATTATTTGAAGTTTACAACTTGAATTGGCATTTGAGAGTAGATTTAGTAAGGTTGGTTTGGGACCTAGGTTCTTATGTGTTTGGTTATAATTGGGTTGAAATAATAATATATGGTGGGTTAGGCAAAAGCTGGAGTGGATTGTGGAAAATTTTGGTTAATTGATTTTCATGGTGAAAAATGGCCATATGGACAACTATCTTTTATTATTTTTCTGTTATTAACATAGTAAGTAGTACAATATGATATGGGCTATAGAAACGGGTTGAGGAAATGTTTGTATGAAATTATAATACCAACAACTTAGTATAATGTACGAGGATGCATATGAAATGTTTGTAGAAATGTATGCATTGGATTTTTCATTCTTGCTCACTGTTCAACACAGACTCAGTCTAGGCATGCCACATCTATCTAAAACTATATATAACTATGTTTATCTCAATGCGTGACATTGTATTGATACTGCAATATCCACACAAGTACATGAATGCATTTGAATGGAGTTTTCTCTATTAAAACATATTTAGGAATGTGAAATTGTAGCTTTGTGGGCATAATAGCATTAATTTTTCTTTGGATTATATTCTTTCTTGGAAATATAGTATGATTGATGGGTGGTATGTCACTTGTGCGTGGAAACACACAAGCATTGGGAGTTGGGAAACACGGTGTTGAAACACCGTGTTTCAACACCAACTTGTGAGAATGATTTAAAAATGCCCAGGTAATTTATCCAAACTGTGGGTACGCTCAAAAACTTAAACACAGTCTATAGAACTATTGATCTACTCCAATCACTAACCCAAACAATCAATCATCATGACCTGAAGCCTCTGCTATCCTAGAGGCTAGATCTTGGGTGGGCTCTATCATTGATCATGATGACACTTATGCATAGAAACACACAAACAATGAGCATTGGGAAACATGATGCTGAAATAGCGTGTTGAAACACCATCTTGTGAGAATGATTTAAAAATGCCCAGGTAATTTATCCAACTATGGGTAAGCTCAAAAAATTAAAGTCTTAAACACAGTCTATAGAACTATTGATCTAATCCAATCACTAACCCAAACAATCACTCTTCATGATTTGAAGCCTCTGCTATCATGGAGGTTGGGTGGCCTCTATCACTAATTAAGATGACACTTGTGCGTGGAAACACACAAGCAATGGGAATTTGGAAACACGGTGTTGAAACTCCGTGCTAATTTTCAACACCAACTTGTGAGAATGATTTAAAAACGCCCAAGTAATTTATCCAAACTGTAGGTAAGCTCAAAAAATTAAACACATAACTACTGATCTACTCCAATTACTAACCCAAACAATCACTCGTGATGACCTGAAGCCTCTGCTATCCTAAAGTTTGGGTGGGCTCTATCACTGATCATGATGACACTTTTGCATCGAAACACACAAGCAAATTGCAATGATCATTGGGAAACACGACGTTGAAACACCGTGTTTCAACACCAGCTTGTGAGAATGATTTAAAAATGCCTAGATAATTTATCCAAACTTTGGGTAAGCTCAAAAAATTAAACAAATAAATATTGATATACTCTAATAACTAACCCAAACAATCACTCGTCATGACCTGAAGCCTCTATTATCCTAGAGGTTGGGTGGGCTCTATCACTGATCAAGATAATCATTACTAGCATATGTACATAATGAATGCCAAAAACAACTTTGCTACTAGCGGAGCAGAGAACCATGAGCCCATAAATGATAATATATTAATATTATCCTTGAGTTGCAGAGATGGCTCATAAGCCACTTACTTGATATCAAGGTGTTGCAGGATGGAAACCATAAATGTTGAAATAGAGTGACCGAGAAGATGGAAAGAACTCGACGCTTTATCCTCCTGTATTTTGTAAGTTTTGACAATAGAATTTCGAGTTGGAACTTGTCCTTTGAAGATTTCAATCTAGGCGTGGTTAAATATTTCAAGGCGAACCACTTGGATCTATTAATATTGTGAATCACCATCAAATTGGGGAAATTTTTTCCAAAACCCACGAGCAAATTCATGTAAAAACTCCAAATCATGGGCATCCTCTGTAAAAACTCCAAATCAGTGGGAGAAAAATCCATAAGGCCAATGACCTTTACCAAATCGAGGCGAATCATGGTCCTTGGCCCTGTGAAAAATCTAAAACTGTGGGTTAAACCCTGGAAGATCAATGGCTACTCCCAAAAATCGGGCGAAAGGGAGGATCGACTACCATTTTTCCAAGGCGAAAATGTAATTAATATTTAAAATTAGATCGCCATTTTGTGGCTAAATATATAATTAATATAGTTTTAAAAATAAAGAGGGGGGCGTATTGAGATTAATATGGGTTTTTATTTAATATTTAAAATTCACCCTAACAAAATTTGAAGGGGCTAAATTTCATCCCTAAAATTTTCCATGTTGATAGCCATATATGGTTAGGGTTTTTGCTTCCTCAACCCTCAATTAGTGATAATGAAATCAATCTTCTAGAATCTTCATGAAAGTCTACACATGTCTAGCCCCACATGTCTGAGTAATGGGGGTTGATGTGACATTCAAACATACCATGGTCGTCAAGAAGGTAGGTCAACTTGTGGGGGGCATAACATTTGCATACAAGCTCCAATTGAGGTGTTTTTTGCATTATTGGAAAGGTATCAATGTGTAGAATAACATCATGGGGATGCAAGCTATGCTTGAAAATTTTTGACCCCCAAAATTGTCATTTGATGCCTCAGAATGACTTTAGAAGGTTCTGGACCCCAAATCTCCAAATTGGGACCTGCCACTAAAATGGGCCCTACAAGCCCCATTGATAAAATCTAGTCCTTGACAAGCCCCATCGAAAAAACCACAAGCTAATGACTTATCCACTTGTACCGTTGAAAGAATTATCTATGGTTTAACATTGGGATTGACCTTGTAATATGAAACTAAAGCATAACCTGGGTAGCTACCAGAAAAGTGGGCATCATCTTCTCTTCAAACAAAATAACATTTTTAGCTCTCCATATTCCTCAAAGAGCTAGAAATGGGATTTCCCTTAAGCACTTTAGATATTGCCTAGTAAACCATACATTGAGACATTTATCAATGGATTCACATTTCCAAAGGCTCTGGATACCCAAAAAATCCCCAACCTCAACGCAAAATTTATGAGAGAAACTACAATGTAAGAACAAATGTGAACTGTTTTCCCTACAAAATAAACAAACACTTGGACCTACAATATTTTTTTATGGAGCGATTCCCATGTTAAAATGTGATTGTTCAATATGAGCTACATAAATAAATTACTCTTGGGAGGGGCATTAAATTTATAGAGATTTGGCCACCACCATTTTTCATCTCATGATCCCGGTCTAGAAAGAGACAAGTATCAAAGACTAGGGGTATAGTTTCCTCCTATTCCATTCAGAGACCAGATTAGTTCATCCAAGCATTTGTTCAATATTATATGTGCCTTCTTGAGTTATTCTAAAAGAGATCCCACCTTTGGGCTAGATTTCCTTCTAAACCAAGGTTAATTAGCTTTGTCCAACCTTGAGACCATGGGAATGTGTCATCTGGACTGTCAATCAAGTTAAGTGTACATCTACCAATTACTTTTAGGTGTTGTATGATTTCATCAGGGATGAATATGTCTCTACCACACCCCATTATTACATATTTCCCCACTCTTACTTATGATCAATTTCTACTCTCCACGTTAGATAGGAACTTATGACTAGGAATGCTAGTGTCAGTTCCTTCCACTAGTTGGATACATTTTCTATACTCTTCCTTTCCTTTCTAATCCAGTCTAGGAGGGTTAATAGAGAAATGTGTTTCTATATAAGAATCATTTTCCATAGGCTCTCCTTTGTGATGACATTCCATAATGATTTTTTTTTCTAGATCCTTACCAAATAAATTTATGTTCTTCAACCCCTACCCCCTATAGCTTTTGGGGTTGCAATCCTCTCCCACTTAACCAATGATTCCCTTTGTAATCATTGTTCCCTTGCCATAGAAAATTAAAGAAAAAATTTCCGATTCTTTCAAGAATACCTTTGGGTATATGAGCTAGAGTGTGCTAGCATACTAGTGGAATTTCTTCTAGCACTGACTTGATTAGAACCAATCTACCAACCCTAGAGAGCCACTTGTTGCACCAAAAAGAGATTCATTTTTCAATTTTAGACAATACCCATTATCACTCTACCCTTCCATATAAATTGGGCTTAAGAGTAAAGCCTAGATATTTTACCCCTTTTGACATGTCTAAATATTGAAAAGGAAAACATTCTCCAATACCCAAATCCAAAATATGTTCTATACCAACTGCATAAATTGCACACTTGTTCTCATTTATTTCCATGCATGTAGCCTTATTATAAAGCTGTAAAATGTTCTCGAGACATCGACCCTCCTCCTTTCTGATCCAAAACAGAATAGTAGAACACCATCTACAAACAATAAGTGTGTGAGTGCTTTGAATATTCCTATTCTCACCCCTTTGATTCTCTTCATTGTCCTAGCTTGATTAATGGCTCTACTTAATCCCTTTGCTATCGAAATAAATAAGTAGGATGAGAGTGGGAAACCCTATCTAATCCCCCTTGATGGATTAAATAAGTTTTATGTTGATCCATTAATTGATACTGCAAAGGAAACAATAGTCACACATCCCATAATCCACTTAACCAAAGGAAGTGAGAACCCTATGTGAATTCAGAGTAAGTGTAGGTACAACCATGAGACTCTATCATATGCTTTGGAGAGACACAACTTGATCACTATTGTTGGCATATGTGATTTTGTCCTTTCACAAAGTTATGAAATTTTGGGATAAGTACCAATGTAAGAGTCTAATGTTGCCTTTTATAAGAAGCAATGTTAGCGCTAATTCTTCTAATTTTCCATTCTTGTCAAGGGTGTGGATTCATACTAGAAAATGTGGTAATTCAAGGGAGGAGAAGACAATATGAAATATGAAATACACACAAAAGCAAGAACCATGAACTAGAAACCAAGAAAACCAAACAAAAATGAAACCAAAACATGAACCCTATGAAAGAGAATGTGGACCCTAGATGGGTATAGAACACTATATAAGCTAGGAAAATAGGAAACTTGAAGCCCTAGTCATGTTGCTACTCATAGGATAATCTGAAACCAACTTTTGATACTTCTATTGGAAATTTCTAGAAGTAAAACAATGAAATGGGCTCTTTCTGCACACTCTAAAGAGCACTATAGGGAAGGGTACTTTGAGGGACTATGGAGGAGAGAAGGAGTAGGTATTCCTGGTGTTGTGTGGAGTAGTTAAGGAGAGTGCCATTAACTAGTCTAATAGCTGGTAGATTTTCCCAGAGCACTCCATGAGGAGTTGTTGGTCTAGCAATGAGGGCTTGATAGTGTGCAATCCCTCTTGTGTTGATCCTATAGCCTCATGTATATACCGTCCTTTCAGAAACCCAAACTTCTCAAGTGAAATTACTTTTGAGAGGACAATCTTCAACCTAACCGCAACGACCTTGGAAATAATTTTGTAAATGTAGTTGCATAGGGAGATAGATATAAATCCCTAAAATGTATCAAGATAATCCACTTTTGGGATAAGAGCAATAAAAGTGGAATTAAAGGATACATGTACTCTCCCAGATGTTCTCACTTCTTCAACAACTCTGAGGAGAGCCTCACCCAATAGATCAAGAAATCAATATGGAACTTCATAGTCCAACAAACTATGCCTTGACTTCTATATTTCCTAAAACATTTAATAAAATAAAGAAGTTCCTCCCTTGAGAATTCCGTATACATCCTCTCGTTCTCCTCTTCTCCAACCAATCTAGGGAAATATGACACCACCTTGAGAATTTCTTCTATGTTTTCTCTATCTGGTTCTTTAAACACCTCCTCAAAATGATGCACTCCTAATTTAGCTAGATATTGAAATTTTATCACCTTCCTCCCTTCCCTATTGGCTAGTTCCTGAATTGTATTAAAACTCTTTCTATGATTAGCAAATTTTTGAAAAAAATTGATATTTTGATCTCCCAATTCAATCCAAGCGGCCTTACTCTTGAGCCTCCATTCTCTTTCCCTGTCCGAAAGTAGATTTTACTTTTTTGAATCTATATCCTTTAAAATGACCTTATCCTCATCACTAAGATAAAGTCCCAGATTAGCATAAAAAAGTGACTCCAGATTCTTCTCCACTTCTTTTAGCTGACCATCCCTTTATTTGTGTCTTTTTCCTACCCAATTGACCATATTTTCCTTAGCTATTTTCAAATCCTTTACAAATTGTTCACAAGAAGTTCCCTCTTATGAAGGATCATACCTCAACCAATTTTCCTTCATTAGATCTTAAAACTCCTCATTTCTAGCCCACCCTGGATTAAACTTGAAATGAGCTCCTAGTTTTGGATCAATTTTATCCAATTTCAAAAAAAATGGAAAATTATTTGAGCATCTATTGGATCCCACCCATGACTGGTACCTTTCCAGCTTCCACAAAAAGTCCCAATGGATAAAAAACCTATCAATCCACTTGTAAACACATTTTTTCCCCAACCTATAGTTGCTCCATGTGGGCTTGATCTTAATAGGCTTAATTCCCATAACACTTGCCCGATTAAACAAGTTATGGAAGAATCCAACTAATCTATCCACTCTTTCATTGGACCCCCATATATCCCTTATATTCAAAGTAAAATTTAAGCCTCCCCCAATAATAAGGTTATCAACTTTAAGACACTCATAAGCAAACAATTTTTCCTAGTAAGTTTGCTTACTCTCATAAGGCCCATACACATTTAGTAAACTCAGAGTTATTCCCAAGATTTTACTTAATACCTTTGTGAAAATCCCTGAATGAAGAGAGAAAGAATTAATAAGGGATACATTTTGATTCCAATCTATAAGAAAATCCCCCGAAAACCCTTTTGAATCTAAAGAAACAAAGTCCCACCCCCAAAGAATTTTTGTGTTCAAAAATTAACTCGTCTCCCTTTCCCATTATCTCTTATATTAGAACTATGTCAATATTTTATAACTCCATCAATTTCTTGAGGGTTAGTCTCTTGGCCTACCCTCCCAACCTTCTCATATTGACTAAAAGTACTTTCATTGGGATATTGAGGAGGGGTTTCATCCTAGTCTAAGGGCCCCTACAATCAACCTTTGTTTACCTTGATTCACTTCTTTAATTTCTTTCTCGTAAGGTAGTTTCAAAATTGTCTTTCTCCCTATAGTCAGAGGTCCTTTGTCTTTTGGGAAATCCAAGATCAAACCCCCAGAAGTTAGTAAAAATAGTGGGGACAACACCCTCTTTGGGCATAGGAGGTAATTTCCTTCCACCCTCATAGAGGTGTTTGAGATGATCCGACTATTCCCTCCACCAATAGGATTTCCCTTATCAATAGAGCAAACAGACTCACATGACTGAACATCAAGGGGTTCCCTATTCACCATCACTCCAACAAAATTCAAATCACCTAATAGAGAGACAATCCTACCACCACATATAACCTTCTAGTTTGATTCCATTTGAAAATTTTCTACTTCTTCCATCTTTTGAAAAGTAGAGGACTCCATAGATGGATTAAGAGGCACTGCATTAGAATTACCCGAAACCTTGTGATCCTCCATTATAGGATATCACCTACAATCATTATTATTTGTCGAGGATAGTGCATACCAATACAAGCCAAGCTGCCAAACCAATGCATCTTCTTACTCCAACACTTATCATGAGCCCATAATCAAAGGTATAGAAAGGTCCGCTACTCGTAGGTTAATGTCCACCTTGTCCCCCATCTCCTGATAATTGACGTTCAATATATTATTTAAGGCATAAAATTCTAAACCTCGTTCCTCAATATCTTCCCTTTGAATAAGATCCACTAGTTTACCCTCCCTACCATAGTCTTCAACAAAGATCTCTTTCTTCCACCAATTTTTTTTGCAGAAAACCTTGTCACAATCCTTTTACACATGGCCATAGGTATGGAACCTTATGCATCTAAATGGGATGTTATGATAATCTATAGCCTGAGAATATTTCTGTACACCCATTACAAAATCCATCGACTCATAAAGACCAAGACTAACATCTATCTTGACTAGTAATCTTGCCACAAAATTGCTTTTATTAGTAAAAAAAAATCTATCATCAATTAAAAGTGTCTTACCAAGCAAATTCACAATTATTGTAAGAGCTTGTACTGTCCAAAATGAAAGGCGGGAAACTTCACTCAGATTGGATTTTTTTTTCTATAAACTCATCTTTCATATCAAATAAAGGATGTCATGTCTTCATGGATAGGAAATAACTATCCATGAACC
Source organism: Picea engelmannii (assembly GCA_009831015.1). Classification (NCBI taxonomy): domain Eukaryota; kingdom Viridiplantae; phylum Streptophyta; class Pinopsida; order Pinales; family Pinaceae; genus Picea; species Picea engelmannii. The sequence continues at coordinate 3,694 of ML811402.1, read as the reverse complement.
ATGCTCCTTTAAGGATGTGTTAGAAAATAGGATCGCAGAGAAATAAAATAAAACAAATGCGGAAATAAAACACAGAAGATACAAAATACAATAGAGACAAAGATATACGTGGTTCATCCAGTGTGGGCTACGTCCACCAGAAAAATTTCCTGGTCCTTCCTTTATTATTATCCAACAAATGAAGGGATACAACCTACAACACACCTGTTGTAACTTCCTATTCTCTCTCTCACAATCTCCTCACTCAGAATAAAATATTCACAATAATACATGGCCGCAATACATTTCCCTCATAAAAGAGGGTTTCCTTCTAGGGAAAAAATCCCTAACATAACTTCTACCATCAGATCTGTGACCTTATAATGAACGGTCTAGATTTACTATGAAATTACAATATACATTTACAAGGCAATTTTTCCTTCGGGGGCTTTGCCCCCTAACCCCCGCCAGGGGTCCACTTGCTCCTAGACCTCGCAGGGGGGGGTAACCCCCCTTGCACTCCCCAATGCGGAGGAGTGTACATTCTTTCTGGGTGTAAAGTATCCATGGGGTATAAACATAGATGAAAACAAATACCTCTGAATCAGGAAGATAATCAGGCTCCACAACCAACAATCTCCCACTTGGAGAATGATCTCAACAACTCCACTGTTGTTGTATCTGCTAGACTATGATTCTTCTTGGACCTAGAAAATTTCTCATCTTCACCTTCATGCTTGAGGACCAATTGAAAATAAGAAGGAACTCATTTTCTCCCTGGTTACTCCCTTAGTTAACATGTCTATAGGATTTTGGCTAGTGTGTATATTTTCCAACTTCAAATGTCCATCTTCCAAGATGGATCGTATGAAATGGTACCTGAGATGTATATTCTTAGTATTCGAATGGAAGGCCGAGTTATTTGCAAGATGAATGGAACTCTCACTGTCATAGTACAACTTGCTATTCTCCTTCTTCTTTCCTAATTCCTCCATAAACCTCTGTAACTAAATCATCTCTTTACTGGCCTCTATAGCAAAAACATACTCTGGCTCTATTGTTCAAAGTGCAACAACCTTTTGCAGTTTCAAAATCCAACTTACTGTTGTTCCACCTATAGTAAAAACATACCCTGTGGTGATCCTCCTGCTATCTTTATCACCTACCATATCTGAATCAACATATCCCCGTAGAACAATGTCTGAACCTCCAAAACATAATGCATGAGTAACAATACCTCTCAAATACCTGAGAATCCATTTTACTACCTCCCAATGTTCTTTACTTGGATTGTTCATATACCTGATCACAACTCCCATTGCATGTGGAATATCTGGTCTTGTGCAAACCATGGCATACATCAAGTTACCAACTGCTAATGAATAAGGGACCCTGAACATGTATTCTATCTGCTCTTGTGCCTTGGGAAACACTTCCTTAGTTAATTTTAACTGGTTGGCCAAAGGTGTACTAACTAGTTTTTCATTCTGCATTCTAAACCTCTCCAACACCTTCTCTATGTACTCACCCTGAGACAATGTCAATTTGCAATTTTTCTTGTCTCTTGTTATTCTCATACCAAGGATTTTCTTTGCAGCAACCAAATCCTTCATCACAAATGAATTAGCTAATTTCTTCTTGAGCACATTTATATCCTACAAATTAGACCCTACAACCAACATGTCATCTACATACAATAGCAAGATAATATAGCTTCCATTTTCTAGCCTTTTAAAATAAACACAGTGATCAGAATGACATCTACTATAACCTTGTTCTGTCATAAACCTAACAAAATTCAAATGCCACTGCCTTGGAGCATTCTTTAGGCCATACAAGCTCTTCTTCATCCTACATACCAAATTCTCCTTCCCTTTGACCTCATACCTTTGTGGCTACTGCATATAAATCTCTTCCTCCAAATCCCCATGGAGAAAAGATTTTTTTACATCTAACTGTTCAAGATGCAAATATTCTACTGCCACAAGACTTAAAACAGTCCTAATTGAAGTCATTTTAACAACAAGAAAAAATATTTCATCAAAATATATACCTTTCTTTTGTGCAAACCCCTTTACAACAAGTCTAGCCTTATACCGCTTTTTGCCTCCATCTTCTTTCTTCAACTTGTAAACCCATTTATTCTGCAGTGCTCTTTTTCTTGTAGGAAACTGAACCAAGTCCCAAGTTTGGTTATTTACCAAGGAATCGATTTCCTCTTTCATGCCTTGCTCCCACTTCTTTTTGGTGTCTACCTGCATTGTCTCTTCATAACATTTTGGTTCACCAGAATCAGTCAACAATAAATAATACAATGAAGGAGAGTATCGTTCAGGGGGTCTAATTAACCTTGTAGATCTTCTAACAACACTTGCAGGAGTTTGAGGTACATGTTTCTCCAGTTGTTGTACATTTTGATTTTCTCGTTCCTTTGGAATTTCTTTTTCGGTGATCTCATCAAGCACTGTGTATTCTGGTTTTTCTTTTTCCCATTTCTTTCCCTACAACTGATCTTTGTACATGACCTTCTCATTGAATACAACATCTTTACCCCTAATGATTTTGTTATTTTCATAATCCCATAAGCGATAACCAAAATCATTAACACCGTATCCAATAAAGGTACGCTTTTTGGATTTTGCCTCAAGATTTGTTCTATTTTCTTTATCAATATGGACAAATGATGAACAATCGAAAGTCTTCAAAAAAGAATAGTTTACCTTTTTACCTGTCCATGCCTCCTCTGGAATTATACCATCCAAAGAGCTTGAAGGTCTTCTGTTTATTAAGTAAACAACAATATCTACAACATCTGCCCAAAATTGTAAGGGCAAACCAACATGCAATCTCATACACCTTGCACGCTCCATGATTGTCTTGTTCATCCTTTATGACACACCATTTTCTTGTGGTGTTCCTGGAACTTTCTTCTCTCTACGAATACCATGGTATGAACAATAATCATCAAACTCCTTGCTGCAAGATTCACCTCCATTGTCTGATATGAGACACTTCGACCTTTTTCCTGTCTCATTCTCAACCAAAGATTTCCATTTCTTAAAATTATAAAAAACATCAGATTTTTGTCGAATGTAATAAACCCAAGTTTTTCTGGTTGCATCATCAATAAAAGTAGCATAATAAAGAGAGCCACCAAGAGATGATACCTAAGCTGGTCCCCATACATATGTATGCACAAGCTCTAACCTTTCACTCTTCTTTTCTTTTCTGACTCTGAGAAATCAGACTCTCTTTTGTTTTCCATAAACACAATGCTCACATAAATCCAAATCAATTTGTTTAAGATCTGGAAACGAATTTCTTTTGTGAAGTATTTGCATCCCCTTCTCACTCATGTGTCCAAGCCTATGATGCCATAGTGTTGTATCCACTCCTGTAGAAGCTAAAGAGATAGAAGAGTCAGTATTACCAGTACATAAATACAATGTACCTACCTTCTCTCCTTTTTCTATCACCAGTGATACTTTGGTGACCTTCCACACCTTATCTGTAAATATGGATATACAAACTTCACTTTCCAACTACCCTGTTGAAATTAGATTTTTCCTTATATCTAGAACATGTCTTACCTCTTTCAACAACCATTGGTTTCCATTCCTTTGCTTTATTTTTACCTTTCCCATTCCAACAATTTTGCATGGTGCATCATCACCCAAATGAACCTGTCCAAAATCACCTTGAACATAATCTAGAA
>ML811401.1:184514-195891 GCA_009831015.1 Picea engelmannii | reverse complement strand
GACTACCGGATTCTGACATCTTCCCCTCTTTCGTGTTACGGATTATGCATTCAAATGTTCTAAGTGATACAATTTGACCGTCAGGGCCTCACGTCTTCTGGGGAGACCTTGTCAACCTATTTTGGATCCTCATGTTGACAAGTTCACGAAATCTCCAACCCTTAGTCATTGTTTCTTGTTCCGACCATCCTCATACTTCTTTCCAAATATGCAACACCAAAGGTTTAATACTAAAATGTCATCATGCAACAACTGTAAGTATCATCATTAATAAGTCAAAGTCTCAAGGACTAACCATCCCTACAGAACTTGTCAATAAACATGTAAAGAAGATCTTCCCATCTAAAATTTCAATATATTAGCGAAAACAACTTCGGGCTAGTGTTTCCCTATTCCATATTTGGACACTTTTTTTATTGCGGGTTCCCATATTGAGGGCCTCAAATTTTTGTTTGGAATATTCTACAACTTGCAAAAAGTGCCTGAAGTTCCGCAATATAAAATTTGTCCGCTGGAGTGCCCCGTCACAAGACCATCTGTCTGTCGTTCCTTTCAACACTTAGCCCCAAGTTGGCTATATTTCCATGACATTGTACATTTATTGTGTATCCTTGTTTCATACTTAGACATTTTTTTGATTGCGGGTTCCTAGACTAAAGGGCTCAGGATTGTCTTTCCAATGTTCCATGACTAGCAAGCAGTACCCGGAGTTCCACGATATACAGTTTGTGCACAGGAAAGCATCATCATGCCTGAGAGACACAATTTGACTCTTGGGCCCTCACCTCTACTGGATGTATCTTGTAGCCCTATTTTGAAGCATCACCAACCGCTTTCAATAATTATCGATTCCTTACTTGTTGTTTTGTGTCCCCGCCACATTCCTGCTCTTTGGAAATGCAGTTGGTAAGCTTTAATTCTAGAAATTTGTTGTGCATGAACCTTAAACATGTCATTAATGACCATCCTCTCTTCTATGGTACACATTTTGCATTCAAGTCCCCAAACATACAATTTGACCTTTGGGAAGTCACGTCTCATGGGGAACCATTGTCGCCCTAATTTTGAGGTTCGTCTAACGGTTTTCCATACTTTCCCATTTCATGGAATCTCTTTCGAGGTTCCTCGGGTTGGTGGGTTCAAGAAATATCCAATTCTTAGGCACTATTTACTGTGCCTGACAAAGGTTTACTGCCAATAGTTCATCATACAACATTTGTACTAACCGCCATTAAAAAGAAAAAGCATAGACGAGACAGTGAAATTTAATTAAAGCTCAACTCATCGAATTTAAATTAATTTATCTTCTCTTATTTTCTCTTTATGCGATATATATTACAAGTTTCAATATATTAGCGAAAATGAATCCGCCCAGTCATTTCTCTATTCCATACTTAAGCCACTTTTTTTGATTGCGGGTTCCCAGATAGGCGGGTTCACATTTTCACCTCCATTGTTTTGTGTCTTGCAAACATTACCTGGACTCCCGCGATATACAAATTTCCCTCTGGATTGTCCTATCATACCCTATTCTGTGTTACGCATATTGCACTCAAAAATTTATGAGACATACAATTTGACCCTCACGCCCTCACCTCGAACAGTTGTACCTTGTAACCCTATTTTGAAGCCCGCTCGACCGCTTTCCATAATTAGACACTCCTTAACTATTTTTCCGCATCCCCCAACCATTTCTCTATTCCATACTTAAGCCACATTTTTTTATTGTGGTTTCTCGGATAGGCAAGCTCATGTTTGCACCTCCATTGTTCAGTGTCCTACAAACATTACCCGAACTTCTATGATATAGAAATTGTCCTCTAGACTGTCCTATCACACCCTCTTCGGTGTAACGCGTATTGCACTCAAAAAGTTCTGAGACATATAACTTAACCCTCGCGTGCTCACCTCGAACAGTGGTACCTTGTAACCCTATTTTAAATCTCGCCTGACCGCTTTCCATAATTGGACACTCCTTAACTGCTTGTTCACGTCCCCATGACCTCCGTACTTCTTTCTTACTATGAAATTAGAAACCTTTCATGCTAACAGCTCACCATGCAGGAACCATCAACATTGTCATTAATGAGCAAAACACTTGAGGAGATCTCTCATTATTACGCATTAAACCAAGATCTGTGGAGAGTTATATTGTCCCTTCTGATTGTTCATCTCAAACATGAGTCATCACGTTGGCCCGTTCAATAAATCTACAATGCTTAATCGCTCATTGTCGTATCCTCCATGTTCGCACTTCTATGTGTGCAATTACTAGTCTTTAATGTTAACAATGCATCATGCAACAGTCGTCGAAATTGTCATTAATGAGTGAAAGTCTCAAGGAGATCTCCCATTCATATGCATTGGACCAAGATTTGCGCAGTGTTATATTATCCCTTCCAAGTTTTCATTTCATTCATCGTCTGGAGCAAACAAACGTTCTTGTAAACTTATGGCAGCAGGTTGACAGCAGTTTTGTGGAAATACAATAAATATCTTCGGACAGCAGGATCAGAACTTCCACTGGTACAAGGCATAATTTTACTATTCATCCTGTTCTGCCCAGAACGAAGTGATTTGAACCTCTGGAATCACTCGTGTAGGTTGCGTCCTTGAGGTTTTTGAATGTAAGGAGGTGGTCTCTTGGTGTGCCAAAAAATATATTCCAAGCCAAAGAATTATTCCACTGTGTGACCATTCTCCTATTTCTTTGTCACCTCATGTCTTCCGCAAGATGTTAAAATTTTCGAAGCCAACATTGACCTTCAGAGAACAAGACTACAAGCAGTTCCTAGAAAAACATGATAACGGGTTGTACATATTAGTCGAGTTCCTCGAAGACCCGACATCAGTTCCTGTAGATATCACAAAGTTGCAGGTAAGTTCCTTTAGAAATCCATTCCAAGAAATTGCTTGGTTGTTTGCAAGAATAACAGGACAGGCATCCACGGCAAGCATTTCCCATATAATTATATATATTTTGTACTTCATAGTCAAGGAACAACTCATTTTCGATTGGGGGAAGCTAATTTCCATTGAAATATTTTCCCATTTGTCACGATTTAAATAATCGAATAAATTTTATATGTCATCCTACTTGATTTTCGCAATAGTGCATTGTTGTCTATTTCCAAAACTGTCTCTTTCCAAGAAAATAAATTGTGGATTCGACCCAGTAACATTTTGGTACCAGGCCCTGTGGAGTCACAAGGCCTCCATTGTTTTTATGAAGTTTTTAATGACTTTGTCTCAGTTTTCAAAGATTTATTATTAGGGAAGGATTCTTCACGGATGTCTGGCTAGGAAACCAAATTTTTGAATAGGAAGGGCACACTTGAACAAAAGGAAAATCACAGTGTACTAATGGTCTTTGGCTCCAAGGAAAATCCTACTTTCCTTCCATGCCACATCACGGACAAGATGTTTGTTGTAGAAATAGCAAGGCAATACAACCATTGGTTGCATTTTTTCCATGACAAGAAAAAAAACAGTTCATTCCTCTATCGTGGAAAGTCAGGGACTTCGTGTGCAGAAACGTCAACAAGATTGACAAATTCGCAGGCCATTTCAAGAACTTGAACCTAACATATGTTGAAATGCTAAAAGGGTTCGACCCTAATGGTATTTTTTTATAACATTTACTAGCAGTTGGATTTAGCATCTCTTTTATTCATAAACTCCTGATCAAAGACAGGGACAGTGACAACAACAATCCTACTTCTGACGATTGCGACGTAGAGGCATTGCAAAGTGCGACTGAATTGTATAGACAACAGGGAAAAGTATCCAGTGAGAAGACTGCCCATTCCCCCGCCATCACTCCCAAGAGAACGACATCACAAAGCATCGCTTCAATGGCCCACCCCAGTAAGAAAGAAACACAAAAATATTCAAATAGAGGAGGAGATAAGAACCCTCCTCGCATAAAAATTGATAGTTCTCACAAAATTCCACTGACGAAGAAGAGAAAAAACAATGTAGGGAAGGCGGATGAACCCAAAATTGAAAGTGAACAGTTGCAACTTGAAATTGAAACTGAGCACATGCACATAGTTGGTTCGTCCGCAATGGAAATCACTGAGACCGACATTTTTTACGAAGATGAATCCTTTGTATTCCAGAGCATTGGTCTTGATAGCCAATCTAAAAATATGGTCATTAAAAAGAGAGATGTAACAAATAGGAAAGGAAAATCTCGCACAAAGATTAACTTTAGGAAAATGCGGCTGTCCCAAATCTCCCTATTTCACCGTGTAACCGGTGATGCTCTTGATGATTCCATTGGAGGAATTGAAGCGGAGAATGCCAGAATGGAAGGCCGCATCAAGGAATTTGAGGAAGCTTTCATTGCTACCTCAGAGTTTGCCAGTCCTTTAGAAAAAAACGTTCATGCTACCACTGCAGCCAAGATAAAAGTATCCTCCACCCTCCTTGCATCGTCTAGAGCCCTTGTAGAGAATAACATCAAGAAAAGAATGCATCTAGTTACTGAAGCCTGAGAAACATCACAAAATATAGCTTCCTTCTAAAAGAGGGAAATTGATTTGCAGGAACATTTGCAGGCGAATTTAAAAAATGATAAACATTTTTGTGAACAGGTGATGACCCTTTTTTCCAACCATGCCATCAACACCTCGGATCTGAAAAGAAGAAAAGAGAATCTCCCCTTCCCAAAGCAGACCAAAAAATTAAAATCATGTAGACAAAAGAAATTTAAGAACCTGGAGCTCATTGTCGAATCATGTAAACAAGCCATATTAGAAAAGGAAGAATTATTCACAAACCTGATCCAAATAGACTTAGCCGAAAGTACCAAGGAGGTTCAAGACCGAAACTTAATTCTCAAATCCTTGTCAATGACCAAAGAAGCCTTCGATGAACAAATTGATATTTTAAAGGGGTTGTCTTTCGAAAAGTTTTGTAGAATCGTTGAATATCATGTAGATGAGCTCGAGAGCTGAGTATTGGAATATTCGGCACACCATGATGAAATTGAACAGAGTTTGCATAGCATTTCAATGGATCTAAGGAAATTAGAAAACAACCTTTTCGACATAGAAGTCTAGGATGAAATCAATGTGGCCCCCATGAGAAGCTACATTGAATAATGGTTCCAACGGAGAATGGACAACCTCATCCAGGAAGGGAAACAATCGGTTGACACGATTCCAGTGTTCGTCGACGACAGCAACAAAAACGCATCGGCTTCATAGTAAGTTTATATTGATGTCGTCTTGTTTTCTTTATCAATCCAGTTATTATACCTCTTTAAATAGAAAACTCTAACCAAACACTCATAACTTCCAATTTCTTATTTTCAGGTCTTCCTCTCTATCGTTGTGCACTTCTTCTTTCTACATTCCTAATTCTTGTACTTATTTATTTTTATGGTACGCGGGAGCCCCAATCCCAGTCTATATGACAAAAGCATTTAAATTTCTAGAAATATGGAACAGATTCCAGAAATATGTAACAGACATTATTAATTTTTGATAAATTTCAAAGAAAACTAATCCGGGAATGCTAAATTTTGTGTGTCCAAGAACCTTCGTTGCAAGACATTATTGGTATTCTATTTTATTTGAATGTTTAATGTGTATGCTTCAAAAATACCTTTTTTGCAAGACATTATTAATATTCTATTGCGTTTGAATGTTTGGAACAGAAACAGAAATATGGAACAAATTCCAGAAATATTTGAATGCTAAATTTTTTGTGTCCAAGAACCTTTGTTGCAAGACATTCAAAGACCAACATCAAAGCACTTTTTTAAATGTTAAATCTCTCTTGTACTATTAAAAAAATTGTATATGATACACACATACTTCGAAGTTATTCTTTTTGGTGTTGTTATCTGCAACATTTTCATGCCTACTCATCTTCAAATACATTAAAAGATCTTGGAACCATTTCATTTAATTTTACTTTAATGTATTTTACTTTTATGCCTATTCTATTATATTTGAATTTTTAATATCTATGCTTCAGAAATATGGAACAGATTCCAGATTCCAGAATTTTTATAGACTTCAAAGAAAACAGCAACCTTTGTTGCTTCAGAAATATGGAATAGATCCAACCTTTGTTTAATATTCTATTGTATTTGAATTTTTATTGTCTATGCGTCTTGGTCCTTTTTCCCAGGAACCTTTGTTGCAAATCATTTAGACAGAAGTTTTCTAAGTACCATGTTTAAACTATATACACCCCAGGAAAAAACTTCCTTGTTCGCATATTAACGTGACGCACCCGCTGCCACAAATTCATCCTCTGCATGGATACCACATGTATTTAAACTTGATTCCCATGTGTTTGTACTCGGTCTTGCCGTAGCAGTGAATTTATTCCCATTCCAACCTAGCAGGGACTACACTGCCATGCAGCACTTGTTTAAACTATGAAATTGTTTAAACTTACACCCATGTACCATATCACATGCATGATCGTTTGCATATTAACGTCTAAAATTGGATTGTTGGCAATGTATTGAAGTTGATCACAGGATTTTGGTCGGTGTATCAACATTTCATCATGCATTAGCTCCCAAAACTTGTCAGCAATTGGTCATGTATTGGACTTCGTAATGTGGTTTTGGTTTGTTTACTTTCAAGTGTAAAGTCAACGAATTAGGTCGAGCATTTGGTAAGAGATCAAGGAGAAAGGGAGGGGGTCACTTGCATGTGGCCCCCTCCTGTTACACATTATTTTCTTCATCCCTATGACTGTTAATGGTGTAAACCTATATGTTTCCTTCAGAGGGGTCAGTGGCCTGAATTCCTGAAGAAAGAAGGGAGAAGAATTTTCCCTGAGAGAAGAAGTTGTATTTTCCTTTGTAGAAACCCTATTAAGAAGGATTTTTGAAGGCTTCTCTATATGCAGGGTGTGGAAATTCCTGATTTCCGCAGGTTTCACTATAGCTAGGTTGCGGAGTTTCCACAGGTTTCTCTATAGCTAGGGTGCGGCGGCCTTCGTACGTGGGAAAAACGAGCATTTTCTCGATGCTTCTAGAAGGAGAAGCTTTTATGGTGAGATTACCTCCGAATGGTTTGGATCTTACTCGCTTTCATGATTTAGTGGGATCATCCTAACCTCCTCACCTTATCCTCTTCAGACTATAAAAGGAGAGGATCTCTCATGGAGAAAGCTAGCTTGATTGGGTTGGAAAATTCTTGAGCCTTTGAGATTGGAAATTTGGTTTGAGATTGTTAGCTTGGTTAGATTGGCTTTGAGCTTTGCTTTGTCAAGATAGATTGTGAGTAACTATCAGATCCATGGTCTCAGAATCCTTGGAGCAAGAAGTGTGTGGGAAGCAAGGAACTGTTGGAAGGAACCTTACGACATCAAGGCATCCGGTTGTATTCTCTCTTCCTATTATTTAATATAATACAGTGGCATGCTTCTTTCCTATAGAATTATCTTTATTTTATTGCATAATTCCTTGATAATATGCATAGGTTTCCATTGAATATACTTCTACTTCTTTCACTTTGGTTGGTTTGTGTCTCACTGTAGGATCAGTATCACAAGAGCGCCGGAGCGAAATAGGAACAACAAAGACATAAGGAAGCGACACTTAAAGGTATGTCTCACGTCTTTTGTTTGGTAGTAAATTCGATGATTAGATCCTAGGGAAAGTGCCATGTTCTATCTTGTTTTGTTCTAGATCTAGGTGGATCTAGGGGGATTTATTTGTGTTTGCACTTAACAATTAACCCGATAACACCTCCACTTGAACGTCAACCATGAATCCATGCTCTAACATTGTTGTGTAGGCACACATCCAAGTTTAACTTTAGATACGTAGGCAAGGGTCGTGATGTTTATATGTTATAAAATGTGAGAAGGGTTATAATGTGTGTGTGTGTATAATGAAAAGAGGGGTTCTCATGGGTGGTGGCCTACCCCTTTTATATATGCCTTGGTATTATGTTAAAATTTCAGCCTCATGCCAAACGAACCCCTTAAAGTTGAATTTTCCCCTTTTAACATCTTTTGAAATGTAATTTAAAATTATTATTATATATTTTTTATTTCAAATTTGTTTTTTAAACATTATTTCCAAATAAATAAAATCTAGTTTAAAAATATAACATTTGCAATATCGGGGTTTGGTTTCGATGTGTTGATTGTTATTTAATAATTTTTTTCAAGGGGGCTTAATGCAAGTAAGCACGACCTCGAAGGTCCATAACTTGCTCATAAGGTGTCTGATTGGGGTACCATTTTTTTCGATGGGGAGAGTACGAGGAGAGGTTTCAGTGAGAGGAATTACCATGTCATTCGAACCTTTCAACGATTTCATGATTAACGAGGCTGGCTTGGCGAGAAATCCTTAGCGATCACTCTGGCACTTACGAGCCTCAGATTTTGATTCCGCCAGTGGAACTAGAATCATAATCCCCTAAAACATGCAGTTAGCTTGCTTCGGGATGGAAGCTACACTTTGCCTAGTGCCCAAAATTTGTGAGCAAAGACATTTTTTAATGAAACTTTTGGTCATGTTCGTGCTACTGCTTTTCCCAAATTCAATCCCATTAGTTCCTATTGTTAGAAAAATAGGATCGTGGAGCAATAAAATAAAACAAATGTGGAAATAAAACACAGAAGATAAACAATACAATAGAGACACAGATATACGTGGTTCACCCAGTGTAGGATACGTCCACCAGAGAAATTTCCAGGTCCTTCCTTTTTTATTATCCAACAAATGAAGGGATACAACCTATAGCAAACCTGTTGTAACTTCCTCTTCTTTATCTCACAGTATCTAATCTCGAAATACAATATTTGTGATCATACATAGTCGTAATACATTTCCCTCATAAAAGAGGGTTTCCTTCTAGGGAAAAAAAACCTAACATAACTTCTACCGTTAGATCTGTGACCTTATAATGAACGATCCAGATTTACAATGAAATTATAATATACATTTACAAGGCAATTTTTCCTTCGGGGGCCTGGTTTCCCCCGGACCCCGCAGAGGGGGTAACCCCCTCTGCAGTCCCCCACGTGGAGGAGTGTACATTCTTCTGGGCTATAAATTCTTCATTGGGTATAAACACGGCTGAAAACAAAGACCTCTAAATCAGGAAAATAATCATGTTCCACAACCAACACCTGTGGCATCAATTTTATATAGGCTCTTAATCCATCCATTCATCTTGGGGTCATTTTTTGGTGGTTGATAATATAATCACGCGAAAACAACCAACTGATGTTTTTGGTGATTAACATTGTTTTTAAGTTGTGAGGACCAGTTATTCTCTGAGATGCAATTCAGAGCCATCGTAAGTATTGTAGATGTTGCAATTAACCCACCTGGCAATAAACGACACTTTCATGATCAAGGTTAGTCATAAAATCAAAAGGTGAAAGATATGCATGTCGATATGGTATGTGTAATGAAAGTTTCTAGTAACACAAACAATCTTGCCAAGATTATTATAATATTCAATCTTGAATGCAACAAAGCATAGATTAAAATTGGCAGGTGATCAATCACCAGTTATCCAATTGGGCATGGAATGTTTAATTGTTGAATATCAGAAGAACCTGACTAATGGGTGCAACAAAAAGGCTCTATGTTGGGGTAATTTGGGAGAGGCTTCAAGATGAAAGTGTCTTGTTGACGTCCAAAGGGGTTGGATCCAATGGTGGAAAGCGAAGAGTTTTTCACCATTGGGCAAGGTTCAATTACCGTGAGGGATTTACCTGGAGCTATGGGGGCACCTTGAGGTAGTGGTCGGACTTGTGGTTGCACTCAAAGATATTATATTAAATGGTATCGTGACCTGTGCACACATAAGTGGATCAAATCCCACCCCCATGTCCTTCAACTTTTTATAGTCCCCGATGTGTAGGATAGTCGGTGACGGAGTGTGTTGTTAAGGCACTCTGTGATGTTAAAGTCATTGGTTCGAAACCTACGGGGACAAAAAAATCCATCCATGTTAAGGGTTGGTGTGGCTCAGGCTAGGTGTGATCCTCAGGTGATTTTGATGGCTTAGATTGATGAAAATATAACTGAGAGGGGGGGTGAATTAGTTATATATGTGTGTGTGTGTGTGTGTGTGTGTGTGTGTGTGTGTGTGTGTGTGTGCTTGAAACTTTTCATGTTATTTTCTGAATCATTCTAGATTATTATTTAATGTGTTGCATAGATATACAATGTTTTCTCAATCACACAGAATACACAGAGGCATTGATTTTCATGAGGAAACCCATAAAGGGAGAAAACCTCTTCTTCTTAGGATGCCAATCAAGCTCCAACTTTCATGTACATCACAGTCTTTGAGCACCTACTCAAATATGAGGCTAAAACCTTTGATAGAAAGCTACAACTTGCAAAGAGCACCAACTCTCATATTTCTCTAGCACCAACTAGATGAAAGCACCAACTCCTAGAATATCTTCTAGCACCAACTAGAATTTAGAGGACTACAATCCTCCCTAGCACCACCCTACCACCCTTATTGAATCTTACAAAACTTACTTACTTGATATGTCTCTAATCTGATCTGTTATAGCTCAATGTCTCCTCTTCCTTCTTCAGCTTCTATGCTCTGTTCCACTTCTGAATATGTTTGCTTCTATGCTTTGTGACTCCACTGCACTCTTCTTTGTCTATGCTCCACTCTTTCTCCTCCTGCACACCACTGCATCTATGTTCATCTTTTCTTCTGCATTTTATTCTCTATGATCCATCTCCATTCTATGCGCTACACCTCACCTATGCTCTTCAACACCTGCACCCTTCTGAGCACCTCAATGACTATTTAAAAGGAAAAACACACTTATTTCTCCTCTACTTTGATTGTTTCCTTTTCTTTTCACCCCAAGTCCTTTGTCCTATCTCCTAAATGCGACCCTTCCAATTCCTCTTCCATATCAATAGAGTGACCCTTCCAAGTGCTCTACCAAACAAAGAGCGTGACCCTTCTAAGAAGTAATGTGACCCTTTTCAAAAAAAATTGTGACCCTTCTATGTAAGGAAGAAAAATTGTGACCCTTATGTGTGTAAGTGCGACCCTTCTGTGTGAAGGAAGAAAAATTGCCACCCTTCTTTGTGTAAGTTCAACCCTTCTATGTGAAGGAAAAAAAATCATGACCCTTCTGTGTGTTAGCACGACCCTTCTGTGTGTTAGCGGGACCCTTTTGTGTGTTAGCGCAACCTTTCTATGTGAGAGAATAAAAAATGTGACCCTTCTTTGTGTAAGTGCGACCCTTCTGTGTGAGAGAAGAAAAAATGTGACCCTTCTTTGTGTAAGTGTGACCCTTCTGTGTGAAGGAAAAAATTGTGACCCTTATGTGTGTTAGCGCAACCCTTTTGTGTGTTAGCAAGACCCTTCTATGTGTTAGCGTGACCCTTCTGTGTGAG
>ML811401.1:153862-182933 GCA_009831015.1 Picea engelmannii | reverse complement strand
CAAACAGAGAAACGTTTCCCTTTATCAGTGATTTCCAACGGTCATTCGTCCATGCCTCCACCGCTTTGGGGCTAGGCCATAACCCCATAAACTTTCCGATGAGGGACGTTTCTGCTAGGAGGAGGGCAAGAGAGCAAGGCTGCTCTGGAGTTAGCTCCAGAGAGGGGATCTCCTCCATCTTCTTAACAAACTTGGATGAGAGAGAAGTTTTGGGTTTGGGGCCTGCCGAACAAACTAACGCCTTGAATGCTTCCAAAGGATCTTTTCCCTTCTCGGCGTTTAGATCTGGGGCCATCGTAGCCGACCTCCTGCAAACAAGATCAGATCGGAGCCAATACCACTGTACCCACCCGCATGCAAACCCGTAGGCGATCTCAGGCCTCGCAGGGACCCTCTGAAGGTTTGATCCACGCCTTGTAAACCCTGGTCGTTGCTAGACGCATCCCTACAACCAAACAAAACGCTGAAACACCAAACCGCTTCTTCAAATCGCGAGCAAATGCTCAGGCAAATGCTGCAACACCATTCTGCTGCCCTGGACCAGTCTACTACTCCAAAACACGTGAAGAACACGGGCGAATCAATGGGTTCCGAACCTTGGGTGCGCGACTGCTGCAGATCTCTTCCTGCACTCGAATACCAGAGCGAGGCAGCTAGGGTTTGGGCCCTAGACGCGATGACTCGTCTCGCCTCATCTTTTTTTTCTAAAAGAACACATTGTTTGGCACAATGATGATATTGATGCTAATAGATTATGTATTTGAAGGTGAGTGGGCTTGGCCCGGAAACGGTTATACTCTCACGGCGAGCCACGCCCTCGCTCAGGATTGAGCACAGGACCTGTCTGTCTTAATGAGAGCGACCTTACCACTATGCCGCCTCCACTGACCTTGAAAGGTGAGTGGGCTTGGCCCGGAAACGGTTATACTCTCACGGCGAGCCATGCCCTCGCTCAGGATTGAGCACAGGACCTGTCCGTCTTAACGAGAGCGACCTTACCACTACGCCACCTCCACTGACCTTTAAAAAGGTGATTGGGCTTGGCCCGGAAATGGTTATACTCTCACAGTGAGCCACGCCCTCGCTCGGGATTGAGCACAGGACCTGTCCGTCTTAAAGAGAGCGACCTTACCACTACGCCGCCTCCACTGACCTTTCCACTCATAAACAATGTTACCCTTCTGAGAAACAATGAATACCCTTCTGAGAAACGATGATACCCTTCTGAGAAACGATTATACCCTTCTGAGAAACAATGATACCCTTTTGAGAAACAATGAATACACTTCTGAGAAACAATGATACCCTTCTGAGAATCAATGAATACACTTCTAAGAAAAAAACGAATTTGACCCTTCTGAGTCCACACTAGATCAAAAATTGTGACCCTTCATCTTCTCTGGTGGTTATCCTAAGTCTCTTTAGCTTCACTGACAGTTACATCCAGTTGTTTTCATTCATTGATGGTAAAATTCATCGTGGAAGTTACAACCAGTCATTTTTATTCATTGATGATAAGTTCGTCCTGGCAGTTACAGTCGGTCATTTTTCTTCATTGATGGTAAATATGTCCTGGCAATTACAGTGAGTCATTTTTAGTAGTGGATTTATATGTGCAACGTGGAGTGGAGTTAGGTGTACAGTAGACACTCCAAGAGCTAGGGTGCTCCATCACAAGATTCCAATAGCACATCATCACGAAAATCCTCATCAAACCCCCAAGGTGCTCCAAAGTATGCCAAGGAGATGAGCACCTATTGTTTTTAATATCATTATGAAAGTATAATACACATGCAGAACCTCAGGGCTCCCTCACCAAGCGTGTATTATGCCCCCAATCATGTTAATGTTGCTTGAAGGCCTAGGTAGCTCCACCAAAACAATAAGTAATATGCAAGAAGTCCAAAGGAGGTAAGTTCTCTACAAAATCCATTGTCTATTTCATGAAGCTCTAAAATATTGAAGTGCTCCATAGAATCATATCTCATCATACCACACCAACAATGCAAGAAGCAACACCATGAAGTACCAGCACCACAAGCAAGTTGCTCCAAACCCCGACATTGTCACAGTCTATCCATTCCTGATGATATCATCGTTGTTTTTCTTTCCATCAATGACAAGCACACTCTTCCTGTAAACATGCCAACAATCTCCCCCTTTGGCATTGATGGCAACCTTGAAAGGTTACACTATTCTACTTAGACCTCCAAGTGTAGCATCTAGACCACACATTTTCTCCCCCTTTGACATCATTGTCAAAGAAAACTAAGAGTGATTGTGTTCTCCCCCTGATAATAGATACAATAAGCACTCTCCCCCTGATTAGATATACTATGAGAATTCTCCCCCTGATCAGATAGACTATTTTAACTTGATAACAGGGTCACGCTCAACTTCTGGTGTAGATACTCAAACTGAGCTTTTGCAAGCGGTTTAGTGAAGATATCAGCAATCTGATCTTTGGATGCAATATAATTCAAAGAAACAACAGATGTGGTTACCTGTTCCCTCAAGAGGTGATACTTGATGGGTATATGCTTGGTCTTGGAGTGAAATACAAGATTATTTGACATACTAATTGCACTAGTATTATCACAATGAATTGGTATCGGTGCAGTATACTTTACCTCCAGGTATGCAAGTGTCTGAATCATCCACAATACTTGGGTACAGCAAGTGGCAACTACAATGTATTCAGCTTATGTAGTCGATAAGGAAATGGAAGCTTGCTTCTTGCTCAACCATGCTACAAGAGAATCTCCTAAGAAGAACGCACCTCCACTTGTGCTTTTCCTTTCATCCAGGCAGTTAGCCCAATCAGCATCTGAATAGACTGATAATTGAAAATTTTGATTCCTATGATACCATAGCCCATAGTTCATTGTTCCTTTAAAGTATATGAATATTCTTTTGACAGCTATCAAATGACTCTTTTTAGGTGCAGACTGATACCTTCCTACCATTCCAATAGCATGCATTATGTCTAGACAAGATGTTGTAATGTACAACAGGTTATCTATCATAGACCTATATGAACTCTTATCAACATCAGGTGAGTCATCATCCTTACTTAAATTGCATCTAGTGACCATAGGTGTGCTCACAGGTGAAGAATCTTCCATTTGAAACCTTTTCAACACTTCTCTTAGATATTTCTCCTGAGAAAGAAATATTCCTTCAGACCTCTGAGTAATTTGCAAACCAGGAAAAAATGGCAGTTCCCCTATCATAGACATTTCAAATTCAGAATGCATGGCAGAATCAAAGCATTGTACCAATGAAGCATTATTACTTCCGAAGATGATGTCATCTACATACACCAACACAATGAGAAAATCATTATCCTTTGTTTTGATATATAGATTGTAGTCAATTGTTCCTCTCTTGAACCCTTTGTCTCGAAGATGCTTATCTAATCTGTAATACCAGGCATGAGGACCTTGTTTCAATCCTTATAAGGCTTTCTTCAGCTTGCAGACAAAGTCAGTGTTATCTGACAGTTGGAAACCTTGTGGTTGTTCCATATAGACTTTTTATTTTAGATCTCCATTTAGAAAAGATAACTTGACATCCATTTGATAGACTTTAAACTTCTTATGACAAGCATAGGCAAGAAACATTCTAATAGCTTCTAATCTTGCTACGGGCGCAAATGTTTCATCAAAATCCAGTCCTTCTATTTGAGCATACCCTTTGCAGGCCAATCTAGCCTAATTTCCTACAATATTTCCTTGCTCATTCATCTTATTTTTGTAGACCCATTTGGATCCTATTACATTTTTATTTGTTGGCCTAGGAACAAGTTCCCAAGTGTCATTCTTTTCAATCTTATCCAATTCCTCATTCATTGATTTTAACCAATCTACATATTTAATGTCTTCATTAAAGTTCTTGGGTTCCACCATGGATATGAAAGCTATATGTGATTGCTCGGTGTCTTTGATTATCCTTCTCCTGGTTTGTACACCTTTGTCTTTCTCACCAACTATCTGACTTGCAGGATTATTCTTTTGAGTAATTATGGAGGAAGGATTTGATGTTGAGTATTGTCTTGACTCTTCTTGTCTGGGTGTCTCTTCTCCACTTGATTCATCATCTTCTTGTGACTCTGAGATTTGTTGTTCTTCATTTTCATTATTCTCAACATCTTCTTCATCTGACTTAGTGCTTATTCTATGTTGATCTTTTAAAGGAGCTTCTTCATCAATTCGAAAATCAATACAATCTACTAATTTATGCATTATTTTGTTAAAGAATCTTTATCCTTTACTGTTCATTGCATATCCTAAGAAGATATCTTCATCAGCTCTACCATCAAATTTTCCCAGATGATCATCATTATTTTTGATGTAGCATTTACTTCCAAATACTTTGAAGTGTTTGATTGATGCAGGTCGACCAAACCACGGCTCATATGGAGTTTTATCACTGTTCGGCCTTAGATGTGCTTTGTTCAGAATATCAACAGTCGCGTGAACAGCCTCCACCCATAAGGTTTGTGAAATGTCCATTTCACTCATCATAGCCCTTTCCATTTTCTTAACTAATCTATTTTGGCATTCTACAACTCCATTTTGTTGAGGAGTACCTAGAATAGTATATTCTCTTTTAATTCCATGTCTGTCACATAATTCTTTGAAATATCTTGACAGAAATTATCCTCCTATGTCTGAGCGAATTGCCTTTAACTTCCTTCCCATCGGATTCTCATCTAACGCCTTAAACGTTTTGAACTTCTCAAACGCATCAGATTTTTCTCTCAGAAAGGAAACCCACATAAGTCTAGAGAAGTCATCAATAACTAGCATAAAGTTACGTTCTCCTCCAGTTCCTTCCTTTCACGATGGTCCACACAGATCCATATGAATAATTTGAAGCAGTTTCTCTGAAGATGCGAAACTCTTCAATTTGAATTGAGCCCAAGTCATCTTACCCATTTGACAGGAATCATATACAGAGTTATGAGGCTTAGATATTCTTGGAATATCTTTCATGGCACCTTTATTATTCAGTTTGACAATATGATCAAAATTCAGGTGTCCAAGCCTTTTGTGCCATAACCAACTTTCATCAAATTTGCTTAAATGACATTCCTCCTTATCTTCCTTCAGAACATAGACATTTTTTTTCATTTCTAACCCCTTTTTCAATCAACTCTCATGTGTTCATTGTTTTTATTTTACAATCCTTGGTAGTGAAAGTGACTTCACATCCTATGTCACACACCTAACTAACACTAATAATATTTTCTTTAATCCATCAAATCTACATAAACCAAACCAATTTTCAAATTTGGATTCCTTTGTTGATTCAGAATGGTGGCTAATCCTTCTGAGGTTTTAATACTTGTCAGATTCTAATGATATAAGGCCTTAAATTTCTCTAGATCTTTTCTGACAGACACTACTTCAGCTTCCAATTTTTCACCTTTTGTTTTGGCTTCCTTCAATTGTTGTTTGAGGATGTCTTCAATCATATTAGCTTCTTCTAACTTAACCTTCAATGGGGCAATTTCTTCAGATGGTTCATTGCATGTTTTCTCATACTTGAGCAGTAATTGTTTTTGTTTTCTTTTCTTTTCTCTGAGCTTATCAATCTCTTCCACGGAACTGACAAGTTCTCCTTCAAGATCTACTACTGCTTCACCATCAGCGAACTCACTTCATGTATCTTCAGTGTTTATATATTCTAAATCTATTAGCATGAAATAATTTATTTTACTTTCAATAGAAGAGTCATTGTCTTCATCATTTGAAGGGTCGTCATCATTGTTTACACAAAGGATTTTTTTCTTAAAATTATTCTCTTTATAGACCTTCTTGTGTTTGTGCTTCTCTTCAACATCATATGTCTGATCCTTTCTTTTGTGAGGACACTTATATGAAAAATGACCTATCTTACCACAGTTGAAACGTTTGAAGGGTAGATTACCTTTGTATTTTCCTAATCCTTTCGTCAATCTTCTCACAAAATTTTCTTCAATATCATCTATATCATAGTCTGTGTTTTTCTCTGCTTTAAAGGATGCCTCTCGTGTAGTGGATTTACCTTTGGCGATTCTCATTTCATAAGTAGTTAGGGTTCCAAGAAGTTGATCTAATGTCAACGTTTTGAGATCAGTTATTTCCTCTATAGCAGAGACCTTTGAGTTAAATCTATCAAGAAGATATCTTAATATTTTCTATACTAGAAAAGATTCATCTATTGTTTCACCTAGACCTTTCATAGTGTTGACAATTTCTTATATACGTAAGAAGTACTTACTGATAGTTTCATCTTCATCTATCTTTAATTGCTCAAATTTCAGTCTATGAGTCTGAAGTTTTGTGTCTTTCACCTTTTCATTACCTTTATAACTACTTATCAGCTTGTACCACATAACTTTTGTTGAATCACAGTGCATTAATTTGACAAACTTGGCTTCTGCAAGTCCACTGAGGATGGAATTCATTGATTTTGCATTACATCTAAACTCTAACTTATCATCTTTTGAGGCCAAGACTATTGGATTTACATATCTAGTTTCAATGACATCCCAAACATAAGCACCCAAAGACATTAAATATGTTCTCATCCTTATTTTCCAGAAGGCAAATTTTGTTCCATCAAACAGAGGGGCTCTATTAGTTGAACTTCCTTCATGACTAGTCATATTCAAGCTTATGGATCTACCTTTGATCAAAGGCACCGGCTCTAATACCAATTGATGAAAATATAATTGAGAGAGGGAGAGAGGGGGCGGGTGGGGTATATATATATATATATATATATATGCTTGAAACTTTTCATGTTCTTTTTTGAATCATTCTATATTATTGTTTAATGTGTTGCATAGATATACAATGTTTTCTCAATCACACAGAATACACAAAGACACTGATTTTCATGAGGAAACCCATAAAGGGAGAAAATCTCTTCTTCTTAGGATGTCAATCAAGCTCCAACTTTCATGTACATCACAGTCTTTGAGCACCTACTCAAATATGAGGCTACAACCTCTGATAGCGAGCTACAACTTGTAGAGAGCACCAACTCTCAGATTCCTCTAGCACCAACTCCCAAAATATCTTCTAGCACCAACTATAATTTAGAGGACTACAATCCTCCCTAGCACCACCCTACCACCCTTATTGAATATTACAAAACTTACTTACTTGCTATGTCTTTGATCTGATCTGTTAAAGCTCAATGTCTCCTCTGCCTTCTTCAGCTTCTATGCTCTGTTCCACTTCTAAATATGTATGCTTCTATGCTCTGCGACTCCACTGCACTCTTCTTCGTCTATGCTCCACTCTTTCTCCTCCAGCGTGTTGAGGAAAAGATATGAAATTTTCTTACTCAACCATTTTCAAACTCTGCTTGGCTAGAGAAAAGTAGACGGGAATATCACCTTATGTTTATAGCCAACAAAATAACATCCTGACTCACAAGTATTAATTACGAGTGCTTAGGCTAGTCTTTTATCAACAAAAAGCTTGCTAGAAATTTAATTTTTATGTAATTTTATGAACATATCAGTTGTTGAAATAAATGTAAAGATAGAAGTAAAGTCACCAAGATAATAATCAAGACAGATGAGACATAAAGCAATCCTTTATTTCATTCAAATTCACCAAAGAGTCATTTTCTTTACAAAATCTCATGAAGAAATTTTGGACCAAAGTCAAACTTAGACATCCCCGATGGAACATACAAAAGGACCTCTGATAGAAAACCAAAACTGAAATTTAAAAGCTAGATCATCTTGCCACAGATTGATGCCCACTCGAATCTGCACAATAGCCTTTGTCGGTCATGAAAATTAATTCACAAATAGACAAGTCTACATAGAATATCAAAGATACATCAACACCTCTGAAAAACAAGTGTCTGAATGATGTGATTCAGCCATGAATATTGTTGTCTACAATAAGACCCTTAGTATTCTTATGCTTATATCCTCCTCTTGTTCCTTCTTTTCCTTTTTCTTTTAAACATTTCAAAATTGGTTGAAGTAGTTGAACCAACTTATTAGTTAAGTTAATTAAAAGACTCAACCAACTTTAGTTAGGGGGAAAAGTAATAATCATAATAAAGGTCATAAATAAATAATAACTAGTAGGTGGGACCCCTTGTGACTCCCCTTAGCTCATAACAATTATAATAATCATAACATAACTATTAGTCAAGTGAAACACACTTCCTTGTGTCTCCCATCCACATATTCCATTTGACAATTTAGCTCATGACATTTGAAATTATTTCCAAAAAAATTACTCATGCATCCAAAATAAAACATGTTGTCCAAATATCCCGAAAGTCAACTGTCATAAAACAATAGATAAAATAAAACTCAAAATCCATATTTTCCACTTTGTGATGCAATATTTCCTTGATTGCTGTTGTCACCCTTCGATTTTCCTAAATTTTCCTTTGGTTGTGCAGAGCCTTTAGGCCTAATCTCGTTGATCACGTGGGAACAATCGTCCCTCAAATGCATCTGAGAAGACACAGATTTGTTAGAGCCATTGGAGGGTGAGGAAGGGGAAGTAGTGGCTTTTCCTTTGTCAAGGGCATGGTGGGCCTCATTTTTCAATCTCTTTCTAGCATGGGAGGATTTCACTGGCGAGTGGTCAGGGGAAGCTTGTACAATGGGGTTAATAGGCGAGGGAGCAGGCAAGGACAAGTTGGACCAGCCACACTGTTGGGAGACTGTCAGGTGGAAAATCTCCTGCCATCCATCATTTTCAGGAACCTCGGGTTACAATGAGACATGAGGAGGTACAGGGATACAGGGGGCTTGCGGGACTTGGAAATGAGGCCTTTCAGACCTAGGTTGGACTACTCCCTGCCCAATCCAATTGAAGAATCCATCTTGAAACAACTGACCAAGCTCTTGTGAATCAACATCAAAATGTATGGAGAACCTTGGCCTTCTTGGGCCTCTGTTCCAATTACCTCTACCTTTGTTTCCTTGGCCATGGCTACCTCGATTGAAAAAGCTCATTCATGCATGCATGATTGATTAGCAAATAGTATTTTAAATAACCACACATGACAACTCTTAAAAATATGAAATAGATTTGGCTCAACAATGTATCATACTCATGCAATCCAATCCATACAAATTGTTTTATTGTTAATCAATGAGCAGGGGGTGAAAAAGGGTTTTGGGATATGCGAGTGGTTTGTATTGAGAAAAACATGATATAATGAGGGGGAAAATAACATGGTTACTGCTCAATGACAACAAAAATCAACTGTGAAGTAAACCAATAAAACATCACTGTAATCCAAACAAGACACTGCCACTTTCAACGGCTTTAAGACCGAAATTCTCTTGATTGTAATCAATCTCAGAACAGGGAGTGAAAAATTAATATGGGAAGGCGACGGGATTTGTAATTAGTGGAAAATGAAATAATGGAAGGGAAGAAGAGTGATTACTATTCATGAAATTAATTAAGTGATCCATAAAACATTCTGTGAAAGGAGATGCACTAACCAACAATCATTGTGACCAAATAACAATTATTGTGTATTTAACTAGTTCATTATTCATAATCAAATGTTCAACACAGTGCCATCACAACATAATATGCATTTCACACAATCTGTAAAGTATTTTTGTTCCTTTCATTTATACACTTTTCATCTTATAACAATTCTCAAATAGTAACCATTTCCACTTTGTTAACCATCAGAATCAACCACTGCCCACACCTTACTTCAATCAACAAATACACCCAAAAGTCATGTTTCCAATAACAATGAAGTCATATTATCACTGCAATTAGGCCTGTCATTTAGAATGCAATGATATTCGTTAAACATATATGGAGGCAGTAAGCCCAATAATCCATATTAAATTGCAAAACCCTAATTGACATCTAAACAGACAGACAACAGCCACCTTTCCAACACAATCTATGCACAGAATAATTCAACCATGCAAGTGTAATTTTGTCACTATATAAGCCCCAATTCTATGTGACTCTAAAAAGCTGGGCCATCCATCCAACACGATGAGGTATCAACAACATGCCTATCTTCATAAAACAAATAACTGGATTTCCACATAATCGTGCTTAAAACTCTGTGACTATTTCTGAGTGTGGAACCCAAGCTATCCATATTATACACAGTGCACAGCCACCAAAACACCACGATGCAACATCTACATTTTATAAAACCAAACACACAGTCACAATAATAACTCAGCCCATTGTGTTGGGCCATCAATCTAATACAGTATTGCTTCGATTTAGTCAATTGTAATCAAATATGTTGTGTAAAACTCGGGCTTATACAATCAAACAATCATAAGCATACAGTGGATGTAGTTTCTATGGTCATCACTGTTTCAATAATCATTCGACCCCAAAACGAACTAACGATTACATTGACCATTATTTCATTGTGTAGAAACACCACACACACAACGTGGTATGCATGAGCAACATTAAGCAATTGTAACCAATGCCAGCTAAAACATCCAAATAATCCTTAGTGCAAAAAAAACCAATGATTGTGTATCAACCAACCAATTCACCACTGTCGTAAAAATCAATCGACCTAACAAGATATGGAAACCACGCATACCCACGCATCAATTCCAATCGGGGAAGCAAACCTCTCAATTAACAATACTGAGTTATTAAACATAAGGAGAGAGACTGTGTGTTTTGAATTGTGCAATTAACCATGCAGGGTTTACCATTGTTATAACAGAGGCCGTGACTAGATACCAAACCAACACGACTAGAGCATGACCAACTGGGCGAGCCTGTACTCAAATTAGTTGACAATATACAACCATCCAACAATAACCAAGTAGTAAACCCGATAGGCCGAGTCGGTCTTCTCTATCAACCTTCAGACTGGAGAGCTAAGGGTTTATTTTGTAGCCAACACAGGGAGAACAAAGCTAACTCCTCGTAATGGTGAAACCTTCGAGGCCAACGGTGCATACACAGAGAGAACCACGACTCATTCATGGATAGGTAACAAATCCCATGACAGGGGGCTATAATAGAGGAGAGAGACTCCAACTCGGCCAGTAACGATACTTAACACATGCAGGGTATAACCCTCTTGGTTCTCCAGTCAAACAACCACAACGCTGAAGTGAAGACAAGGCCGAGAAATTAACAAAAAAACTCACTGTGCGACCCTTTAGTGGTGGAAACAAACCAATGCTCAAGTGAACAAATCCAGTGACACAGAGTGCCTTCAACCATTAAACCCACAAAAACCAAAGACTGGATGTATTGGTAAATGCATGAGGATGGCTATCCATCCAAAACCAAACAAAAACCCCCCAACTAAACCAGCAAGGATAACAGAGATCCCTTATGGATGATAACACCCAGGATGACCAATAACTTCTATGAATTCAAGATTATTGCAGAAAGAACCATCAATGATTCATTCCAAGAACACAATTTTACACAGTTGCAATACTTAAGGAAAACACAGACCAATACACCTGAGCCATTAATCATTTCATAACAGAGCAGACTCATGCATGGCCAAAAAACGACATACCTGTAATAGAACTCCTTAAAACATGAGATGTTTGAGCGGTTCCCCTTTGCTAAGAAAACGGAGCATAACCATAGCAACAAGATTGCACAATATCCCGACTGGGGTGGCGGCCAACGAAGGAAGTAAAGGTTACGTGCAGTAAATGCACGTCGCCTCCACCCACAGTCAATTAAGTCACTAGTACAAGCCAGCCAATAATCCATTAACTCAATTAATTAGACTATGTATCGGAACCATCAACCATTAAAACTAATAGCGTGATCCATATCAACTCATGCCATAAAATAATCACCGAGCATATCAACTATGTAACTCAAACAAAATCACATAGTTATTAATGTCCATTACCTTGTCAACTGCGCCACCAACTTCCCATCCATCCAAATATACCATATTCACATTACCAATATAACTCAATCAAATTGCATAGACATTACTTGCTAGATAGGATTTAACCATCATAAATTTAATCTTTCATGCATGTAGTATAGCATAGATCAAATTCTTCCCCTTGAAATTGTTGCATTGTTTCTTTGTTTTTTTTTTTCAACTGTCTTTCATGTATGTGGTAAAATTGCAGAATTAGATCCCTTTTCTTTTTCATTTGTTATAGTATTTTTACCTTCCTCCAAATTGCCTTTTATGTATTTTCACTAACATGTTTGTTGTGCAGGTGCCATAAGAAAAAATAGCAATGATATCAATGAATAACATAGGTCATAATAACATAAGGAACCAATACTTCATAACCTCATATCATAGCCAATAAAAACAAGATCTCATCAACCATGTAAGTCGCGTCGCACATCATCATAACATCAAATATGAACAGATTTGATCTTCAATAATACAAGGGAGTCCCACCTACTAGTATTATTTATCTTTTATAATAATAGGCTTTAGCAACACTTTGCGGGCAAACTTCATTGATGATTTTAATCGTCAACATTGCGCACCACTGCATCTCTGTTCATCTTTTCTTCTGCATTTTATGCTATGTGATCTATATCCTTTTTATGCGCTATGCCTCACCTATGCTCTTCAGCGCCTGCACCCTTCTGAGCGCCTCAATGACTATCTAAAAGGAAAAACACACCTATTTCTCCTCTGCTTTGAGTTTTTCCTTTTCTTTTCACCCCAAATCCTCTATCCTATCTCCTAAATGTGACCCTTCCAAGTCCTCTGCCATATCAAGAGCGTGACCCTTCCAAGTGCTCTACCAAACAAAGAACGTGACCCTTCTAAGAAGGAATGCGACCCTTCTGAGAAAAAGTGTGACCCTTCTGTGTAAGGAAGAAAAATTGTGACCCTTTTGTGTGTAAGTGCGACCCTTTTGTGTGAAGGAAGAAAAATTGTGACCCTTCTTTGTGTAAGTGCGACCCTTCTATGTGTTAGCATGACCCTTCAGTCTATTAGCGCGACCCTTTTGTGTGAGAGAAGAAAAAATGTGACCCGTCTTTGTGTAAGTGTGACCTTTATGTGTGAAGAAAAAAAATGTGACCCTTATGTGTGTTAGTGCAACCCTTATGTGTGTTAGAGCGACCCTTATGTGTGTTAGCGCGACCCTTATGTGTGTTAGCGCGACCCTTCTGTGTGAGAGAGGAAAAATGTGACCCCACTCAGAAACGATGCTACCCTTATGAGAAACAATGAATAACCTTCTGAGAAACAATGATACCCTTCTGAGAAACGATGATACCCTTCTGAGAAATAATGATACCCTTATGAGAAATAATGAATATACTTCTGAGAAACAATGATACCCTTCTGAGAAACAATGAATACACTTTTAAGAAAAAAATGAATTCGACCCTTCTGAGTCCACACTAGATCAAAAATCGTGACCCTTCATCTTCTCTAGTGGTTATCATGAGTCTCTTTAGCTTCAATGACAATTACAGTCAGTCGTTTTTATTCATTGATGGGAAAATCCATTGTAGCAGTTACAGTCAGTCATTTTTATTCATTGATGATAAGTTTGTCCTGGCAGTTACAATCAATTGTTTTTCTTCATTGATGGTAAATCTGTCCTGGCAGTTACAGTCAGTCATTTTTAGTAGTGGAGTTAGATGTGCAATGCGGAGTGGAGTTAGGTGTACAATAGAAACTCCAAGAGCTAGGGTGCTCCATCACAATATTCCAATAGCACATCATCACAAAAATCCTCATCAAACCCCTAAGGTTCTCCAAAGTATGCCAAGGAGATGAAATTATAATACACATGCAGAACCTTAGGGCTCCCTCACCAAGAGTGTATGATTTCCCCAATCATGTTAATTTTGCTTGAAGGCCTAGGTAGCTCCACCAAAACAACAAGTAATATGCAAGAAGTCCAAAGGAGGTAAGTTCTCTACAAAATTCATTGTCTATTTCATGAAGCTCTAAAATACTAAAGTGATCCATAGAATCATATCTCATCATACCACACCAATAATGCAAGAAGCAACACCATGAAGTACTAGCACCACAAGAAAGTTGCTATGAACCCCCACATTGTCACAGTATAGCCATTCCCGATGTTATCATCGTTGTTGTTCTTGCCATCAATGAAAAGCACACTCTTCCTGTAAACATGCCAACATAGATGCCCCTGAGTCGCGGTTTCTCAGCAACGGGCTAGTCCCACAGGTCACAAACAAACTAGAAAACAAAAAAAACAAAGTGTCTTGTTGACACAGTCTATGTCAGTGAGAAAAGGAAGATCATTTTCAATATGCTCATTGTCAATTAGGAGTCAACATCTTCACGTTTGCATATCGACGGAAGAAGAGCGTAACTTTTCGATATGCGTGTATCGATGTATATGAATGAAACTCTTTGATATATCATGTATCGACGAAGAGATAAGAATCTCGCTGATATACATCGGCGGTCAGAAGCATATGGAATGCTAGTGTATCGACATACAAAGAGGTATGAACCACTGAAACACTATGAGGTTACACTCTGGTGAAGAGTAAACCATTGACAAGGGGGAAATAGATGAAGATATTGTATATTGGTGTAGGAAAGTGGAAGAGTGTAGATGTATCGGTGGTCACGGGACGATTATCATCAGTGTATCAATAGTTGATGAAAGATTGACCACCAATACAAGATCAATTTGTAAGAAAAATTCAAGTGTTGGTTGCTTCTTTGTATGAATGGGGAAAAAAGGATTATCGTTGATACATATAGTATCGGTGAAGGAAAGAGGATGCTTGTCGATACGTAGTGTATTAGCGAAGGAAATAGGAAGCTTGTCGATATATTGTGTATCGACGGGATAGAGTGTTCTTTAAAATCATTGAAAATGGTAAAGTTTGGAGAGTGAGAAGAGAATATTGGGATTTGACATTTGCAAGAGAGATTCTATAAGGTTTTCCAATAGAAAAATTTTAATAGGGGGGGGGATTTCTTCTCTTAGAGTAATGGTGAATAGAAGAAATTAGGGAGGGTGTTTTTCTAGTACAACAACTACCTAGTCACAGGAGGAGGAAATTCCTAAGGTTCAAAGGGAGGAACTAGGCACTCTAAGGTCCAAAGGTGATTCTAAAATGTGCCCAGAAGTAAATGAAATACTAGTCAAAACTCCCACGTAGGATGAAAGGACAACCAAGGAGGTTAGATGGGATAATTATCCATGTAATTATGAGCTTTTAGGTTAATTCTAATAGGTAATAATTAACATTGAAAGGCCTAAGATGGAGCATAATTTACTACGGAATTCAAAGGAGGAGGATCAATATTTTGAGGAGGAATAAAATGGAAGCTGAAATCTACAGATAGAATAATTGTAGAAGAAGGAGGGATAGGATATGGACAGGGGTTTGGTACTTGATCTCTGTGTTATGGGAATATTTCCCACATGGATCTTTCTAAATACACAACAAAATCTCCCTAGGATTAGCCTAGGAATCCTAGACAGACAAGGGGATATAATTCTAATGGTTTTTCTATATCTAGATCCAAACACATAGATTCATCTTAATCCTAAGGAGTGGTGAATTTTTCATACCTTTCTTGAGGTTGTCCTTCATATCTCCTAGCTATTGCAGTCCTGAAACTCCAGCTTCAAGCTCCAAAACCTACTTCTTGTATATGAAAGACACACAAAACCTTCTCTACCTCTCTACTTGGGATTAGAATCCTAGATATAATATTACTTATAATCATATCTATAAAGGAATGAATCAGATCTAACATTCATAAATAAATCACAAATGATATGGGGGAAAACCATATGATCTATTAATAAATGAAAGAGTAATACATCAAAACATACCTTGGTTATTGACGCTTCCTTCCTTGACCTCATTGCTCCTTGCTCCTCCTTTAGTTCCTTGTTCAGGATAGGATTCATTGAATTTTGGCTGTGGTAGATGGAACATGTACCTCTACAATTTGAAAATGTAACAATCCTTTAAATTATTCCTTCTCTTTCCCAAGGCTTGCCTTTGTTATATAGCTCTTGGAGGAGGCTTTGGAGAGGATTCTAGATCTTCTAGGGACCAATATAGACTCGAATGATGTGAGTTCCTAGGCCTTTCCCATGAATATCCAACTCATCCCTTGCCTATCACCTCATAATGCCCTGATTCTAGAAGTTTAGCAGTGCATCACTTGTTGATCCACTAGTGTCTAGCGAGGGCCTCACTTGTTGTCTATTATGTGTCCTGCGAGGACCTCCAAACGTTCTCCAAAAGGGGTCAAACCTTAGGCAAAATATGTATTCTTGATTCTATCCTCTGATGTGTTCCTCTCTGGCTTATAGGGTGGAAATTAAGTCTATAACACTCTGGCCAAGTTGTTAGGCAGAGGTGGGGATTTTTTGAAAAGGAAAATAAAAGGCATGAATACTAACCAAACAAAGATGAATAGGAATAGGAAGTAATTTAGAGCCAAAAAAGAGAAGGTTTCCTTAGTATTATGGGAATACATTATCATGGTGGAGATAATAAGTCATTTGGTTAAAAATAAAACCATAATATTTATGGGGAAAAGGGTATAAAAACACTCCTTGAGAGCGTGGACAAAAAAAACATGTCAAGGGAGATATGATATACACCTAAATTTCACATCCTAATTAGTGGATAGATTTATTTCAAGTATCAAAAGGGGAAAATACAGAAGGGGTAAAGTCTTATATGTGGTATTGAGGCCCTCTATCCTTGAATTAAATAACTTGAGGCTACTATTTGACCCAAAGACAGAACTAGTGTTTATTCACCTTGTATCGGTCCTAATGCCTATAATTTTAATGGAGTTCTAGAATGTTTAATCCTTGAAGGAATTGGGGAACATAATTAGTAAGTTCTTAGACTCAAATTAGACTTTGGTTAAAGAATTGATAAGAAGGTGATTATAATTTTGGAGGAATTAGACTAAATACTAGAAGAAATTGGGATTACCAGGGGTAACCATAAAATAATCCAAACTTTAAATGACTGGAATGTTCCATTTATATGCTAGAAGTGTCACATGACTGCACATGTGTGGAAATATTGTGTTATCTTAGTAAGAATATGTGAGTGGAAATAAATAAAAAAAGTGATCTCCCAAAGGGGATTCCTAACTTAGAATAAGTGGAAGGAAGAATTGAAGCATAAGAGGGAAATCTAGAGACATAAAAAAGGGGGAAAGATGAGGGTTCAAACTTGTACAAGGGATTTGTTGGAAAAGAAGATACTTCAAATAATAGATTAGAAGAGTGGAAGTTGGATTCTTGGACTTCTATTCCAATTTTAAAAGTTTTAATCCAGTCACAAGAAAGAGGTAATGAAAACAATCCTCTCTTCTTTGGTTCTATGTTCAATTTGAATATAGATCTCTTGTTATAATCCTAAACCATTAAACTTGAATCACAAACAATATATTTATAAATGCTCACAATTATTTATCACAATACCTTGAAAGTAGGTCAACACCATAGAATGATCATTTTATGGAAGGAATCCACTATTGTTCACTTGCCTCTTATGGTAAGGTAACATTTCAATGAGATGAGGTCAAATATAAATTACTCCAATACATGATCCATAAGGAGGAATCCACCCTTATTTCTAGATAACTAGAGAACCCTAATCATAACCACCTCCTAACTACCAAGTGGACCTTCTTTAATGAGGTTGCATTTATTCCATGCTAACTAACTAGTGGGCACTATTTAATAATAACAACCATAGTGGAATCAAACCACTTTAAGTTGAATGGCCACCATAAATACAATATTATTACTCTAGTGGGACCTTCAACTCCCATTGCACCCCTAGGGAGGATACCAAGATTCCATCTCCCTTTAGAAAACATTACTCTCAATGCTTGTAAAGATGAGGTACAACATTAAATTAGGGTCCCATGTACAGGTGTTGACCACAATGTCGAAGTAGTCAAGGAAACCAAATTCCACCTGGAAGGGTTGGATGCCACATTAAAGTAGTCCAAGAAGTTTGTCCATAAACCTGGGTCCCATGTACGAGTGATAAATGCAATGTTGAAGTCATCCAAGGAGCTCATCCATAATTCGAGTTCCCATGTCCAGGTGGTCATGTTGATGCCTAATTGATCACTCCTGAGCTTGAAAAATGATGGAGTATTGTACTTCAAATTCCCACCATGATCATGTGGACCCAAATAAGTAGAATCTACAATGTCCAAAAGATCATCCACACAACTGTAAAACGTCAGGTTTGGATTTTGAGGGAATACTACCATTGTAAAATAGGCAAGATAATCATTGGTAGTCATAAATGGTTCTTGATCTCCCTCAATGAAATTCTCTACATAAGGTGGAGTAGAGTAATCAAATATAAGGTGAAAGTATTTATCTTCATATAAATGGCAATTTTCCATGTACTATTCATCACAAGAATACTCTATATCATACCAAGCATCTATTTCATTGGTATACTCTCCACAAATATAGGATATGCCTCATCAATGGTGGCAACTCTTTGTAAATTCATGGAATTCCTCCTTAATTTGTTGTGATTGTACCAAACCCTTCTATGTTGCTACTCGATCTTCTAGTTGACATGAGGAAACGAATGTTCCTAAGTCAAATTTTTTACCTCTTGGTTGGATAAACCAAAAGGAGGTGGGAAAGATCACCCTTATTTTATATCTTAGATCTCCACATAATCTCTGCCTTCATGATAAGACATGCGAGATAGCTTAAGAATTACATAATATGTTTACAATATTATTCTAAACAGATAACAAACATGACATCACACATATGTATAGCAAACACATGAACGATCTTCTCTTTCCACTTTAAATATTTATAAAAATTATTTCAATGATAACAAGATTTGAAATAAACAAAACATACTAACACATAACATTAAATCAGAATAGAGATCTAAATTTATATAGTAAAATATGAAATCTTATATATACAATTGAGAGGGAGAATAACATTCAAATGAAAGAAGATAAAATAACTCAAAGAAAAGAAATATGAGTATGGAAAATTAGTATTCTTCATTCAATATGTCTTCATCAATACATTAGAATGACAGTCTTAAATCTCTTTTAGACTTCTGTGAAAGACTGTACCAGAAACATGTTCTTGCATACACAACGAGCATTTACGAGATTGCTTGGCTACTATGTAAATGAAAAACAAAATATTCTGGACTGACCAAGATGCAACAAGCTTATGTGAATTCTTTTGGATGATGGTATTAATCTTTACAACCAAAAACTAATTAGACAAGCTAATGGTGGAAATAATAAAAGACTTTTGCTTCAGTGACCAAACAATAAGATATACCTTATGCAAAAAAAAGCTCAAAACTTGACCTCCCACTTTTCCATTTAAAAAATAACTCCTACTATCAACAAAATTGTTAGACCCTAGTATTCTTAGTGAAATGATAAAGAATGGCATTTAAAATAAAATAAAAAAATTGCTTCAAGCATACCATAGCGAGTGTAAAAATTCGATTTCCCGCTTTTTGAGGCTTGAGTCTTTATACAATTTTCTACCAAGATGGTTGGAAACTTCCAATATTCATTATCAATAGAAAATGTTAAATAACTATCGATATTGTTGGAAATATTTTTTCATTGATGTCAAAGATAGGGGAGCCTACAAATGTCCAATATAAATATTACAATCCTACAGGTGTCCAAGATAAATATTGCAATATGGAGATTGTTGAAAGTATTACTTTTGGATTTTTGATGGTCAATTTGGATACCCTATATTTGAACACATTTTACCCTGCATAACTAGCTCAAATGGGAGCACACGTAATTTGGTTTGAAATATTATTTTGAGACCTTTCCAACGGTATATGACATTCCCTCTAACTCCCTAGGAATGAGGAGATATGATTTTTTTTCGTTCGACAACTCAGCCAGAAATATTGAGGTTGGCTCAACTAGTCTTTTGGGGACATAATTACTATAAATACATGATATAATTTCACATTTTTAGAGCAACCAAGCAAGAGATCAAGTATGAGGTGCGCTAAAGGAATTGGGGTGTCTCTTTGGTATCTATAGGTGTGTAAGAGAAGTCTAAGAGACTTTCTTTGGGTCTTTCTTATTCTCAAGGTATGATATAAGGTTGTTATATTATCATGAGGTTGTGATGTTACCGTGCGCATTGCTATGAGGTTGTGATATTGTCGTCAGTGTATTTTTTCGTTAGTGAATGTTTCTGCCAATGTATGTTGTCGTCAGTGAATGTTGTCATTAATGAATGTTGATGTCATTGATTAGATTTCAAGAATGATGCTATGAGGATTGTTAGGGTTTGAAGGAATGTATGTGGAATGAAGCATTCAGGTGAATTCAAAAGTATTGTGTGTATGAAGATATTGGATTGGTGTACACACATATCTTATTTATTTGGTGCTCAGTTGAGGATATTAGTGTCTCCAATAGGTTGGTGCCTACATCATGTTGAGTTGGTGCTTAGTTGAGGAGATTGGTGTCTCTAGTAGGTTGGTGCCTACAACTTGTTGAGTTGGTGCTCAGTTAAGGATATTTGTGTCTCCAATGGGTTGGTTCCTACAACATTTGTAACAGTAGGTTGGTTCCTACAAACAGTTATAAAGATAAGCTTATGTTTTTCTCCTACTTGGGTTTCCATGTTAAACTATGTGGATTGTGATATATGATTATTGTTTCTCAAATAATGAATGATTTGTGAATGGTTAAATAAAGTAAAAATGATATTATACTGATTCACCCCCCCCCCCCTCTCAGTATAATCATAAGTTAAATAATTGGTATTAGAGCAGGTTCCTTCAGAAACAATTTAACTACTGGAAGGTAGATCTTGAGCACATATAGATTGTAAGGAAGGTATCCCCATAAATAGAGCTCCTTTGTTCGATGGAACAAACTATGCAACATGGAGTATAAGAATGAGGATATATTTGTAGGACCTTGGGTTTGATATTTGGGACTCTATCACAATAGGTTATACAAATAAATTTGGGAAGGAGTCAAGTGAAAACAATGAAAAAGCAATAGAGGTCATCTTGAGTGGCCTACCATATTATGATATTGTCAAGGTAATGAAGTCTACAATAGCTAAATAGATTTGGGACAAGATGCAAAACATTTATGAAGAGAGATCCAATGAAGAGGAATCAGGTGATTGTTCATGTTGTGAGTCAGAGACAAAAGAAGCACAAGTAGTGAGAAAGCTTAAAGGAGGATATTGAAAATTCAAAGAAAGGGAAGATAGTGATGATAAATAAGGATCTCTCTCCATAACCATGGAAAAAAAAATCGTTGATGAGGAAAATGAAGATTCATAAGAAGAATACATTGGTGTGGAAGAGAATCTCGAAGAACAACTCGTTAGTGCCTTAGAAGAAATAAACAAACTTAGGGAAGAGAATATAAAGAAGAAGAAGCAATTGTAGAAACATGAAAAGAAGCATCATGATCTTGAAGAAACAGAGAAGACAATAATTACCATGAAGACTCAACTAGAAGAGGCAAAGAGGATAAAGGAAGTGGTGAGAATACAAGTGAAAGAAAAGGAAGAAAATTGCAAGAAGCTAGAAGTTGAAATAGTTTCCTTAAGAAACGAACTAGATAAAACAATTGATCGATTGAATAGAAGATTGAAGTTTGAAAATAGTAATGAAATCTTAGATAATATTCTCAGTATCCAAAGGTCACCATTCATCAAGATAGGTCTCGGATATGATAAACAAAAGACCATTGAGGGAGATGCAAGCATTAAAGTCACAAAGTTATTAGAAAAAGAAAACGAAGAAAAGATTGAAAGCTATGCTAATATTCTCAAAGGCTCCACCAACAATGAAAGTAGCAATAGGAAAGGAAATTATGACCAACATAAATCTGATTCGTCTCAAAAGAACAACAAGAATGTGTTCAGAAGAGTTGTTCCATCACAAAGACCTTTCACAAGCTGGTACCAAAATCTCTTTCTTGGCTATTGTTTTTCTTGCAATATTTTTTGTCATAAAGCAATAGATTGCAAAGCTTATGCAAGAAGTGATCATGTGAGAGATATAAACAAAGGTCCTCATAAAAATTCAATGAATGATTATGTGAGAAACAAGACTAGAATTTCTCATGGGTTTGTTGATAGAAACAACAATTCATTTGCTCCCCTACTTGATTGCAACGTTGCATGTTATAAGTGAAATAATTATGGGCACATAGCATGTGACTGTAGAAGCAGCATAATAAAGAAGGAAGAAGATGTTATTTCCAAACATAAAGAAGAATACACAAAGGTGTGGAAAATTAAGCAAGAAGAAGAGAAGAAGGAAGAATGTGGACTTACACTTTATGCTCAAAATGAAGGGAACCAATGGTACATTGACAATGGATGTTCAAAACACATGACAGGGGACCAAACCAAATTTGTCACCCTGAAGGAAGAAAAAGGAGGCATGGTTAATTTTGGAGATAATGGCTTTGCAAGGATAGTTGGAAAAGGTATTGTTAGTCTTGATAATGGAAAGAATAAGACACAGAATGCCCTATATGTTGAAGGGTTAAAGCACAATATTCTAAGTTTCAGTAAAATGTGTGATAAATGCTACAACCTCACATTTTATTCTAAATGGTGTGAGATTAGGAAAGCGGCTTCAGGAAGATTGGTGGAAAATGCAATTAGAACCTCACGCAATGTATACATAATTGATGAAGTCAAAGAAGAAAAGTGGTGTATGGAACAAAAGTTGGGAGTGATATTCCTTTCATCTTGTCATTATATGGAAGCATGAGCTTGGTGGAAGTAACCCTTTGCTATTGATTGCAAAGGAAGAGAAGTTGTATATAGAGGAAGAATTGAAGACACAAGGAGAGTTGCAGACATGGGGAGTATTACAGAATTGACTGAGGTTTGTCATCAATGACAAAGGGGGAGATTGTTGGAAATAGTATTGTCATCGATGTCAAATAAATGGGGAGCCTACAGATGTCGAAGATAAATATTACAAGCCTACAAATGTCCAAGATAAATATTGCAATATGGATATTGTTGAAAGTACTACTTTTGTATTTTTGATGGTCAGTTTGGATACCCTATCTTTGAAGGAATTTTTAAACTGCATACCTAGATCAAATAAAATCACAACTAATATGTTTGGAAATATTATTCTGAGAACTTTTCAATGGTATATAGAATTCCCTCTAACTCTCTAGGAATGGGGAGATATGGATTTTTTCGTCCGA
Source organism: Picea engelmannii (assembly GCA_009831015.1). Lineage (NCBI taxonomy): Eukaryota > Viridiplantae > Streptophyta > Pinopsida > Pinales > Pinaceae > Picea > Picea engelmannii. Next base: position 159,743 of record ML811401.1, on the reverse strand, counting down.
CAACCCAACTAGAAAATTGAGGTCAGCTCATCCAGTATTTTGGGGACAGGATTACTATAAATACAAGATAGAATTTCACATTTTTAGAGCAACCAAGCAAGAGATCAAATATGAGGTATGCTAAAGGAACTGGGGTGTCTCTTTGGGATCTAGAGGTGTGCAAGAGAATTCTAAGAGACTTTGTTATTCTCAAAGTATGCTATAAGGTTGTGATGTTTTCATGAGGTTGTGACGTTGTTGTGTGCACTGCTATGGGGTTGTGATATTGTCGCCAGTGGATGTTGTCTCAGTGAACGTTGTTGTTGGTGGATGTTTCCTTCATTGAATGTTGTCGTCAATGAATGTTGACGTCAATGATTACATTAAGGGAATGATGCTATGAGGCTTGCTAGGTTTTGAACATTTTTTTGTGGGATGAAGCATGCAGGTGAAGTCAGAAGTACTATGTGTATGAATATATTGGATTGGTGTCTACACATATCTTATTGATTTGGTGCTCAATTGAGGAGATTGGTGTCTCTAGTATGTTGGTGCCTACATCTTGTTGAGTTGGTACTCAGTTTAGGAGATTGGTGTCTCTAGTAGGTTGGTGCCTACAACTTGTTGAGTTGATTCTCAATTTACGAGATTGGTGTCTCCAATAGCTTGGTTCCTACAATATTTGTAATCGTAAGTTGGTGCCTACAAACATTTATAAAGATATTTTTATGGTTTTATCCTGATTGGGTTTCCATGTTAAACTTTGTGTATTATGATATCGGTAAAATCATGAATATGGGTAACACTTTTGTGAGAATCGGGTCTCCAAAATTCCTAGAGACCTTTTTTCGGCCGAACTAATAATTATTTTGGTTGAAAATCAAGTGTTTTCGACCAAAAAATGTTTCAAACGAACCTTTAGACATCAAATCGAACAGTACCATGATGATGCCCTTAATTTTCATGTACTATATTAGTCGGACGTATTTTTTCATCCGGTAACATCTTTTTGACGGAAATATGTTTCAGCCGAAAGCTTATTAGCGGGGCGGATTTTTTCATGCGGTACCATCTTTTGAGTCGAAATCATCTTTCAACCGAAAAAGTTTTTATATATCGCCTGCACATCGGTTAGTTCACCCTTTTCCAAACTGTTGAGAGTCTGGTGCATGAGAGGTTGGTGGTTGTTGTTGGTCGCAGTTGGCGTTGGTCGCGGTTGGCGTTGGGCACATTTAGCGTTGGATTTGGACTCTCGAATCGTACTCAATTGTTGGAGCTGGACTCCTGAATCCTACTCAAATCTTACTCTTTCTCTTCTGCTTCAATTCATATCTGCTGGTAAATTTCAATTCATATATGTTGATTAGAGTGATAGATTCATATCTGCTAGTAAATTTCAATTCATATCTGGTAAATTTATTTAACCAAGTAGAGTGATAGATTAAGCATTGTTTCAAAATGATTTTCAACTTATATGAGGTCTCTATCATTAAGGTACCTATGTATGCTCTATATGTGATATAATATAGATTTCATAAGAATATATTCTTTGATTAGGTGATATTATTTCAAATGAAATTCATCACCAATTGGAAAATTTCAAAAATAGTAGGAAACCTAAGCACCTGACTATGGAAACCTAAGCACCTGATTGTGGAAACCTATTTGGATCTCATTCCATAGGTGGTGGGTCTTTGACTGTATCTGTGCGAGGTTATGGCTCTCATAATGAAGTGGGATCTATTGTAAGAGGGAAAATCGATGTTGTTGTTACTGGTGTTTTTACCACCTTAGCTACCTACTCCCCACCCTTTGTTAATGGTGTTATATCATTTATTGTTGTCTCATCCTATGGATTTTTTACCACTCATGCTACCTTGAAGCTAGCTAGTTTCTCTTAATTAATGTGCCTTCTCCCTTTCTCTTCTCTCTGTTGGCCATGAGTATGCATATGCGTGATCATTTACAGGTCCTAGTAGCTATGATGCCATCCTTTCTTCTCCTTCCTTATCTTTTTCCTTTACTGGATTATTTACTTTTGGGTCAATTAAGTAAACAAGATCAACTGTCTCAATAGATGGATTTGGAATGTAAATGGATTTGTATCAGTGGGAGATAACCTAAGCACCTGACTATGGAAACCTAAGCACCCGATCGTGGAAACCTAAAACTTTGACACAAGAAAGGGTGATTATTTTTATGATGAGAATTACACCTATATTAGGTTATATCTCTTTAATGGAAAAACCTAACTCCTTCCCAAATTTGTGTGTGATTGTTTCTTTTTTATATAGGTTTGTAGATAGTATGTAAAATGTTCCATATTATTTGACTAGAAGAAGAGAAAACATTTTTTTCCACTCCTTTTTACTTTGTGGGGATTATTGTTAGGAGCATATCATATTTAGCTAAGATGGCCTAAGGTTTTAGTTCACCCTGAATCCACCTTCACCCTCTTCATCAACCTATTTCATCTAAGCCTTGGATTCAATTTGTAAATCTAAATATATGAGTTGCTTTTCAACATACAATTTGGCCATTTTTTCAGTGTAATCAATGTACCGAAATAATAAGAATGTGTTTATTTATTTGGATCGTAGAAAACCTTAACATGGCAGAGGATATGTGTTAGAAATCAGGAATAAATGAATAAACATGTCGTTGATAGTTTTATAGAGAACTGGAAGTAAGAGTCTAGCTTGGGAGCTGGCATTAGGAGTCCACTCTATTTGATAGCTGATAGTATTAATTTCAGTTTAATAAATAGAACAAGATCCAATTTTGTGAGAATCTGTTGAGCCTCATATAGCCCACTTAAATCATATAATCTTCTAAAAATTTTTAATGTATCGAATTAATAAGAATGGTGTCTTTAGTTGACTCCCATGCCATAGGATATGATCAATAGAAAGTTTAATATTTAAGGGTTGATTGATAGAAGTTAAAATTTTCTTCTTTCTTCTTAGCGAGTGGGATGTTAGAGTCTTTATAACCTGTACATATTGATCTTGGATTATGTGCAGCAATGCAAGTTACCCTTTCAAAAAACCTGTCATTTGACCAATCCATACAATTCATATATGTTGAGTAGAGTCATATCTTTGGTAAATTTCAATTCATTTATATCCATACCTTTGGACTAAACATTGAAAGGCTTTTTTTATTTGTAGAGTTACTTATTTAGCTTTTCCATTTGTGGCACAATTACATACTGATTTTATTTGTTTTATTTGAAGTTGAAAATCCACTCATTACCATTTTTAATATTAAATAAATTTGACATTTATATTTCACTAGCATCACATTATATAACAACAATGGTTATTTTATTTTATTTTTCTTGTATTTTCTTCCATTTTTTCATTGTGATGCAAATTGGCATGCACAACATTATCTTATGATGAGGCAACTTGTCTAACCTTATTCAACCTATCTGGTTTCACAATGCTTGTTTCTTGTACCTGCGGTGCTTATACCCATATCAAATCAGTGTAATGATAGACTCCATGTTTACAGAGGTTGAAGTTGTATTAAGCAAGGGGATTCTATCTATGCTTGATTATGGATAATATGTTGCTTACACCTTACTTACTATGGCTAAATGTTCGTGTATTCCATACATAGAGTAAACGTTTCAATGCTATTACTAGTATAAGTATAGAGCGCATGTTATACCCTATTAACTAGTAATCACTATTTTTATGCTTACTTATTACAGAAAGAGCCAATCAATACTGATACTAATCATATAAAAGGGAATACTAGATAGTTGTAAACCTGTCATAAATAAGAGTATGATCATGATTACTTGCAAAACATTCTATATAATACATTGGTTTCATTATTACTCCTTGCTTCTTGGATAGGTATATAAGTGTTTACATAATAATCATATATGTATTACGATTCTATTACATAGCTCAAATTATGTGGAATATGTCACTAATTACAGTATGTATTCATTACGTAAACATCGTACTAAACATTACAGTCATTCTAACCCTTCTACTTAAGCCCATTGATTACTCTAGTTATCTTGTATCTTCCTAATAAAGCTCATACTAATCTAAGATATTGTGAACCCTATTGATATTCCCTATTAAATCTTATAGGTTTGTAGTAGTTTTTACAAAACAGCCCAATCGAACTGTGTACATCAACTTAACATAACTCTTTGTAATCTTGTTTCCACATACCTTATTCCCGTAATCATCACTACTAATCAATATGAAAAGTAAACACATAGGTCTTAGATTTGTACAAGCCCATTGAACCAAACCTTATTCACTCTTATATCAATACTAGCATTCAATTTAGCCTATTCAATGGAAACAACAGTACTAGTTACAAACATATTGAACTTGTTGATATTAACTAAGTAGTAGCTAGTTTACCATAATGATTTAGTTGTGTTTACTCATAGTTAATCCCTTCTTCATAGTTTGATTCTGAGATCAAACCCTCTATTCAAAATATAAAATTGGAGATCAAACAATGTGGTAATCCCAAAGAAAATGAAAGATATTCCCAAGTTGGTGGGTGGGGTAGAGGATGTATCTATTCCAATGATTCCATGATGTTTTGTGTTCCTTGATTGTCGACAGATTTTATTCTAATGAAAATTAGCATTATAACCCAAAATCAGATAACAAAATAAGTATTGAAACGAGTGCCAAGTCAAGTCAAGGTCTGGCCATGCCCAAAGAAAAATATGACACTAATACCAATAAAGAAATTTTATGTTATTTTTCCTTCTTTCAATTTTATTAGATGCATTTATTAAATTTATTTTAGTAATTTGCAAGTTCATATATCCTATATATTAATATTCTATAAGGTACTAGTTAAATTAGCTTTCCTTCATATTGCATCACCATCTAGGTTTAGAACCTTGGCTTAGAACCATAGGTTTAGGAGTTTGATGGTGGTGGCAACAATTGTGCCCTAGGTGAGGGATAATGAGTACAAAACATATTAGTTTTTACTCATTATTTCCCTCCATCCCTAGTCTCATACTATATTTTACTGATTATTCTTGAAGAGCGGGACACAAGCATTGTCATGTGCTTTGTTACACTAAGGTTGAGTCTCCATATCCAAGATATACCACAACAAGTTCATTTTGGTAGGAATCTTAAATAATTTAAATAACTCTTTAATAAACATTATAAAAAAAATTACCTTCTACATGTTACACATAAATTATCTTATAAAATACCTTCTACAATTTACACATAGATATAGATTATCTTCTACATGTTACTTTTTTTTATATTTAAATATTTTCATGTTCATTATATATAGCATCATAGTAAAAAATATAGTTGTTAGTTTTTTCAATATATGTCTTTGATGCTTTGAAGTTGTTATAAATGCTTAAATGCCTTCAAGTTGTTTTATAAATTATATTTCCATTTTATGTTTCTATAATTGATGAACTTTCATATTCATGGATTTTCAAAGGATATCTATCGAGGCGAGATGTCGAGACAGGAGTCTCCAAAAATGCCTCGCAAATGCTCTAGGCTATCCAATGAAGGAGGAAGAGGAACCACTTCTTTGACTGAGACTCTGAGGATGTCGGAGACCCATATTTCAGCAATGCATGGAACCTTGGGAGGGGCAACTAGTAGTGACCAAAGGCAATCTAGTTAGAGGAAGGGATTATCAAATGAATCTGTGAATAGATCATCAAGAGAATGTGCTCAAAACAGTGCTATGGATGCATCTTTCTTAGATAGGTTGCACAATAATAATCCAACACCAGAGAATGTAGGGAATACATCACGACAAGAAAATATGTTTGGTAAAAAAAATTATTTTTTTTTGTGTATTTATGTTTTTGTTATATATATATATATATATATATATATATATATATATATATATATATATATTTTTA
>ML811401.1:118403-130712 GCA_009831015.1 Picea engelmannii | reverse complement strand
TAAGTTTTCTCAGTGCGCCAGAGCGGGATGTTACAAATTGGAAACAAATAATAAATTTATTATTAAATTTTAAAATTGAGCTAGTATATAAAGGATACACTAGAACTAGGCATGATTGCTTCCAAGTCTTCACTGGGTAAGCTCCAACTTCAAACCATGCCATATATTTTGAGAATTGATTCCACTAAGTTATGTTTGAAGGTTCCCACTAAGTCAAGTTCACAAGTGAGTAAGCAAAATGGCATGTTCAAAATTGAGTGAATGAGAAATTTTGAGTTGAGTTCTACGACACCCTAACAAATCATACAATAGGTGGGTGGCATATTAACATAGTTCACGGGATACACATGCCAACACATAAACCATTATGTGATATGTCACTATGAACAAGGCTACTAGGTAGCATATACCTACCGAATATAATAATGAAAGTATTGTTTAAGGAGATAGGGAGAGAAGGAGTGGGTATGAAATGACTAGATGACAAAAATATTTATTACATATGCATTGGGGGAAGTGAAGGCAGCAATAAGACTTCAACGTTTTTGGCCAATAAGATGTAAGCTAAATGAGATTTAAAATTTAAAGTTAATCATTATTTTTTAAAACTTTAAATAAAGGGGTGTATATTTTATGGTCAACCATGAACTAATAGAAAGTCAAACCTAACTCAACACTATATACCATGCTTATCGGCAGATATAATAATGTATATTATATTAATTATGTATATAATGTATAGTAACTAGTTATAAGGGTTATAATATATACAATGTACAGTCATAATAAAATATATAGTATATGTAACTATATTATTCATAGTGATGCATAGTATTTATAGTATGTAACTTTATTGTACATAGTGATGCACAGTATTTATAGTATGCAACTTTATTGTAATAAAATGTATAGTATTTATACTATAAATTTTATAGTGTATGAATAAAATGTATAGTATGTAAATATATTATTCATAATAATGTATTCATGGTATGTAACTATGTTAAGCTTGAGGATGAGCCTAGCAAACTCTTGAGGTTGATTTAGGCTTTGATGCATAGTATTTATAGTATGTAACTTTATTATGCATAGTATTTATAGTATGTAACTTTATTGTAGTAAATTGTATAGTATTTATATTATAAATTTTATTATGTATGAATAAAATGTATAGTATGTAAATATATTATTTAGCAAACTCTTGAGGTTGATTTAGGCTTTGATAAATAGTATTTACAGTATGTAACTTTATTGTAGTAAATTGTATAGTATTTATACTATAAATTTTATTATGTATGAATAAAATGTATAGTATGTAAATATATTATTTATAATAATATATTCATGGTATGTAACTATGTTAGGCTTGAGGATGAACTTAACAAACTTTTGAGGTTCATTTAGGTTTTGGGATTGAAATGTTGAGTTTAAAAAATAAGTAAACACGGATTTTTTTTCCTTTTCTAATTAATTATTATTCTCTGCGTAATATAGATAATTTTAATAACAATTGTTAAGTAAAGTTAACTTTAAGAATTTTAATTCTTCAAATTCTATTTCCTATTAATTAATTATATTATTATTATGATTATTGTAGCATTATTATAACATGTGATTATTTGTAATGTGATTATTTTGTAATGTGAATAGGTTGATAAAGATGTCTTAGAGATTTATAACATGTTAAATTTATGAAAATATAAATGCAAGCATGGATATTTGAATACACATTCGTGTAGAGCTTATGCACTTCTCAAGCTTCCATAGATTCATTTTGCATGCGTATGCATTGCATCAAACTTATTGTAAATTTTAACCATTGTTCATTTCATTTCATAAATTTTGGAATGCATGTTACTTGTTTAAAGAAATCGTAATAGTATGTCATCTTCAATTATTCGCTCATGATCGGCTTTGGACATTTTCCATTTTCTAACTTTTGTTTTTTTTTTCTTGATTGAAATTATATTTACTTTATGCGTGTTGCACATACCAAATGACTATATTGACAACTTATGACATCCGACTGATAGTCTTGAAAGTGAACATGACTATCAGTTTGATGGGTTTCTTGAAAAAAATAGTCTTTCAATACGATGGATCATCTTTCATATATAAAACCGTTATCATCAAAATCTTCTAAAAACCTTATCTTTTTTTCTTTGCATTGAATCAAATAATATTTCACATTTTCAGTGTTGTCTACAGGTGCAACCACGAAGACATCTCCTACAAATAATTCGATATGTTCCAAGTAGTTCATGTTAGATTAGCACACATGCACGTGCCATTAAACTCATCTACTATGTGTGTATATATATATATATATATATATATATATCCAACTTAAAAGTACATCTACAAGTTGTTTAAATATTTAACAAATATATTTTCAAACAATTGAAACATAAAAATTACCTTCTCTAACAAGATCAGAAACTCTATCTCCATCAAATGACACTATAGTTTCATTTGATTCCATCTCCTCTGAGCTTGCAAGTGGAATTTTCCCTTTTATATTAAGTTCAGTATGTCTCCAAGCTTTAACATATTCCGCATTTTCGTTTTCACAAATCTCTATGGATTATGTGTCCTCTATGCAAACTGAACAAAAACAGGATTCATTTCTTCTGTAAAATGAAAACACATTTTGATAGTGTTTTTTTTTAATTGAATGCACTTTTCATGTCTCGTGTATTGTACCGACTTCATATGGGATTGATCTATTTACATCTTGGATTCCAACATACCAAAAAAACTTGCACAAGACAAGAACTTATTAACTTGAAATATATCAAGAAAATGATCGAAGATCATTTAAATTTGATCACGTGGATAAAAATATCTTGTGTACATTTGTAACATGTATATATAGACACACCTGCACACATTCCTTGACGGATTATTTTCATGGCTTAGCGCCAGTTTGCACCATTCAACAACTTGATCAATAGATTCAAATCGATTGGCATGAGGGTTCATCTGATACCTTTGAAGTGCTCATTTTACACATGCCCTCGCACCGTCATGCTCTCCTTTTCCATGACTAGTCTCAAAAAAATTCCAACAATGTGTAATGTTTGATTTCTTATGAAGACAACACAACCAATAGGATGATCGTGAAGATTTGTACTGACCCTCACATCCATCTGACCATATCCAATGTTGATCGAATATGATCCCACGTTCTTTCAATGAATCATAAAATTTATCAAAACAATGTTGTACATAATGTGTATCATGTGCTCGATCATCACTTATATAAAAGTGATGTTCTTTAATAACATGTCGATTGTCATTGGTGCTTTCTATGTTATCAAGACTTCATTGAGCATGTTTATATAGAACGTGGAAAAATATAGTGACTTGATCAGAATGATAATATTCACTCTGTATTTCTTTTTGTGCAATGAATGTGTAATTCTCTGCAAAATCAACTACAGACAAAATTGTCGTTGGTGGAAACACTTCACGGGATTGTTTGAATTGTAGGTCTTTCCATCGAGCTCTATGTGAATGCTCGGTGTATTTATAAATTTCTTCTTCAAACTTCTTCAAAAAATCTATCACACGGATTTTATCTACTTTCAAATCAATCCTTTTGGAAATAACATTTGAAGAATGTGGAGTCGTGTTGTTGATATATTCATATCTCTTCCAATTGACTATTATATTAGAAAATGATTGATCATTCATATCAATAGGATACTTTGAGTGAAACAAACTTAGATATCCACAACGATCACATTTATTTCCACCAACACGTTTTTTTTGGTAAAATAATTCATCACCTTCTCTTCACATAGAATTTCAGATACAAAAGCACAAAATGTGGAAGGAGGAGGTGAACTTGGCCATAAAGTTTTACCAAAATCAAGAAAAGTGTCGTAATATAACTCAAATTGCACATGATAATGACAACAACAAGTGTCATGAACAATGATGGGTCTAACAAACCATGGGTTTTGTTGCACAAATGTATTGATGGAAATTTTAACTTCTTTGTGCTCTTCTTTGAACTTATTGAACAATTCTATTTGTGTCATTGGAAATATATGTTTTGGATGTTCTTCATATTTTTTTCGTGCTATTATTCGTCACAACACATCCATTTTATGTGGTGAAACACGATATTCTATCAACCAACAATTATGGGCCAATTCTTTAACATTTTCTGCAAGCCTATCTTTGTAGGGTTGTCTAGAAATAACTGTCCAACAAGCAAATTCATCATTTGCATCTATTTGCAATCAAAATTCATTATGTTTGTACAATGTTTTTCTTGAGGTTCCCATCGTTTTTTCCATGTGTTGTGTCAAACGATCTTTTATATTGCTAGATGAAACAACTGATGTTTGTATCACTCTACGTGCAACACTGACATCTTTTTTTCGAGATTTTTCAAAAGCTTTTAATACACTAGTTATATTGTCAAAGACATTATGTTTCACCTTTGTATCTTTTGTCGACTTTTGAATACCCAATAATGATGTAGCTTTTTTTAACTTTCTTGAATTTATTAGACAGAGTAAAAGTTGAGCTTGTACTATTACTATTCATCTTTGAAAAAAGTATTATACATATTCTTAGTTCGATATATTATATAATTCTTAGCTTCTTTCTTCCCAAATTTGTCAGTATCAACATTTTCTAATATTTCATCATCAATGTTGATAGATTCTCCTGCATATTTCAATTTAAATTTTATATTAAAAAACAAAACCCGAACATAAATTCATTAAACTATATACAAGTTTTCATCTTGTATTATCTAAATTTATGTACATACATGTAAGTGATTTGACTTCTTCTTCAATTTCGGTTTCAACTACTTCATTGACATTATGAGACAAATCTATTTATGTTTTTTGAAAAAAAACAAATCCAAATTACAATCAATTATATTAAACAATAATTTAAATTTGAATTATATACTTTTAATATAGACAATATGTATATGCATACCTGGTTGGACTTCTTCTTGTTGAAGATATCTATTTACATCATCATTGTTTTTWCTTCAATATTTTCATGTTCTCGTTTCTTTCTCCAATAATGCTCTTTCATTTGTTCGTTATGGTGAGTTTCGTCTTGAGTGCAATCAAATTTTCGCTTGTGCAAACTTTTGTTTCCCATGAGTATAGTTATCTGTAAAAGTTTTTTAAAAAATCAACATTTCATAATATATATGATTATTGTTTCTCATATAATGAATGATTGATGAATGGTTAAATAAAGTAAAAAGTATTTTATATTGATTCAACCCCCTCTCAGTATAATCATAAGTTCAACAAATACATGGTCACATGGACATAACACAGTCTATCTATAACCTCAAGCAAACTCGAGAAGAGGCATAAGAAAATATCAAATGGAACTAAGTTTCAAAATATGGTTTTCAAACAAAAGTCAAAAAGGGGGGGGCTCCCTTATCCATAAGATTTGTCAAAATCTAATGATTTTCATGACTATTTTTAACCATCATACATATGCAGCAAAATACCCAATGATTAACATGTATCACAACCATTATATCCATAATATAGTTTCATTTCATATATATATATAACCAAAATGAGTCTGTAAACTATGTCTTCACTTTGCACTGTTCATAACAACTTTAAAAATTTCTTCCACAGTCCAAATATACATATTCATTGGCCATCCAAAATATAAATAAGTTCACTTAATTAAATATTAGTTTCAGAATGAAAACTCAAGTCAAACAGAGACCCATTTCAAACTAAGATCACTGAGATTTGACAGCTCTTCACATGTATAAACACAAAAAACACAAATGTTATCCACTGTTGATAGATTGCTTGTATGTCATGAACCAGAATCCTCAAACCAAATTAGAATGATAATCAGATGTAAGATAATGATACTCAACAACTCATTTCTCTTTAAAATCGAACACAGACATCTAATGTGTTTAGTAAAACCAAGTCTTCATAGCCAACAAGTAGGGTATGGGGTTGGCATAGAGAGGAAAAAAGCTTGACGTACTTAAAATATATAGGCCATATGTAACAAAGGCACAATATTATATAAATTCACAGTAGTGATGTAATAATACATTGTATTCAGGTGTGATGTAATGTATGCACCACGTTTTCCAAATCGTTCCAGCCATACATTACTTTTTGAGAACAAACTCAACACCATTTCGAGTGTCTCATGTATGCATATACATGCATAGATTAAATGTTTTGAGACACCCTTTACTTTTATTCACATATTAACATTACAGTGTCGAACGTCTATCTATAAATATACAATTGTTTTACAAATTGTAGATGGCTTTAAAATGAACATATCATATACACTCTTGAGGCCATACAAGAGGTCGAGTGCAAATTTTATCCACAACTTCATCTACAGACTACTCATAATTATTGTGTAGATGGAAATGAGTTCAGGGAAATAGGCTTATGGTGATAGGGTTGAATGGCTTGGCTCCAAGATGGCTATAATGAAAATGAGTGAAGTTCTACTCACAATATAGTCATTAAATATGGAAAATAGAACCCATATGTATAGCAGAGTAAGAAAATCTTAGACAATGAGAGATTAGGGTATAATGGCAAGAGAAAACTGGAAAAAAAAGTGACGAAGCTAGCTATGAAAATTCAAATCAAACCAACACACATACTTTGTGAACGATTAACCATAGTGTGTCTGGGTGCTTACCTTACAAATGAAAGTGTTGAGACATAGTCGCATTCTCCGGGTCAATGGATGGCCAAAGCCATGAAAGTGTTGAGACATAGTCGCATTCTCTGAGTCAATGGATGGCCAAATCCATTGCCAAGTTTAATTGATACGGGCCATAGTCATCCATACATCTTGGGATGAGTGGCTCGAGCAGATCTCTTGAGCCCAGAAAAACCACAATAGAAATTAATGTGAGCCAAATAAAATCAATGTCATTAAACCCAAAATCGACTGAGAGTTGGTGCTGCATGTGAGGTGGAATGGCAGTAATCCTAATTTGAAATCCATTTCCATGTGGCGATGATGTGATGCGTATAGGATCTGGAGCCATACAATCACCATTGATACTTCACCTACCACATTTAATATGATGGACATTGGGTTGACTCCACCATATCATGCAATAAACATGGGCTCAAATCTTAAGTCATATTGTAGAAATGTCGAGTGGTGGATTTATTGTAACATAATAAACAATGAAGCTTCAATCCTTTGCAAACGTAACCATGCTAAACGTCTATGCCACCGTGTTTCCAACTATATGCATAAGTTAATGTACGAAAGCCATTGCACTCTTTATAATCATGTTAGGGTTTAAAATATTGTTCCACATGGGCTTTGATATAGATGTAATGAATTTTATATTGTTTATAAAAACAATATAGCACTCAAATCATAACCATATTGTTTATAAAAACAATATAGCGCCCAAATCATAACTATAATTAGAATCCATGAACTTCACCATAATGTAATCATTTTTTATAAAAGAAATGTGCACAATACCATGCAAATGTAATATAGTTCATTTCCAAACTCGTAAGTATTTTCTTACTTGCATATTGTTTTCATTGCACATTCTAAATAAAAAGTTGTGCCAGTCTTAATACAACGGAACCAATGTAGACAAGATTCTCTTAGGAAATCCCACTCTTTATTTGTTTGTAATAACACAACAGGTATATCAAGGCAATTAAATTGCGAAAATTGTTTATGAGAGTACAAGCGAGGTCAAGAAAATGAAAGCAAAACATAATTTCGCAATACTTTGTGGAATCTGATCATGATGCCATTAAAAGTATCAACACCTCCTTCAATAGATCTTGCATATATTGCAATTTTTTGAATATGAACATTGATCCTCCCATGTGGTCATTCTTTAGTTTCGTTGGGGTTTGGGGTGGAAATTTGTAAGGGTTATAATGTGATGAAGTTTGATTGGAAATATATCATATAATATATCAAATCAAATTCATATAAATCCCTTATCAAATGGAGTTGGTTTGTTTGAAATCTAGGTGCCCCATCAAAATATATATGTTCTGCAATATTTTTGGCCATCACTAGAAAAACCCTAGCATCATTGATTTTAAATCAATGATATCTCCACTTCCCAAACTTTGATTGGGATGCGGGTTTTTTTTTTTAATCTGATGTTTTTTTAGAGAAACTCAAATATGTAAATTAGTTTCTTTAGATCCTACATAGAAAACTATATAAATTTATCTAAATTTTGCAACTCTCTTTTCTCCCTAAGAAAATCTACAAAAAGAAGGAAAAAAACTTCATTTTTGCCTAAGAAAGACCTATGATGCCACTCGTTATGATGTTCAACCATTAAACTTGAATCACAAATAAGATATTTAGAAACACTAACACTTTATTTATCAAAATACCCCTAAGGTAGGGCAATTTCATACAATTATCCTTTTATAGAAGAAATCCACTCATATTCACTTTCCTCTTAAAGAAGGATGGTCTCTCAATGAGTTGAGATCCAATACAAATTACTCCAATGCATGCTCTATAAGGAATACTCCATCCTTATTTATAGATAAGTAGAGAACCCTAATCATAACCACCTCCTAACTACCAAGTGGACCTTCTTTAATGACGCCACATTACATTTATTCCATGCTAACCAAATAGTGGGCTTTATTTAATAATAACAACCATAGTGGACTCAATCCACTTTCCATTAAACGACCACCATAACTACATTATTATTACTCTATTCAGCTCTTTGGACCCCCATTACACCCCTATGAAGGATCCATTTATATGATGGAAGTGTCACATGACTAGACATGTGTGGAAATATTGTATTAACTCAGCGAGAAGATGTGAGTGGAAAGAAAAAAGTGAACTCCCAAAGGGGTCTCTTAGATTAGGGAGTGCCTTATGTAGGTTTTTCCCATGAATATCTCATCCTTGAACGCAAGAGGGGTAGGGGGTGTTAATATTATGGTAGTTGCGGGAGGTATTTACCTCCACGTGTGAACCTAACAAGAATAGAAGACTTCGGAAAGCAAGAGAAACCCTAATGAGTTGGCTAATAACCCTAGAAGTCTTGTCGGCTCAAGAAGATAATTTATATTAGGTTATTAGCCTCCAAGAGAAGAAGTAGGCTAGAAATAATAAAAATATACTGAACAGACACATATCCAGAAGGATAAGTCGGCCCCAGCAAATCTGGCAGAACCAGTATAAATACAAGGCGTCAGTTCTCATTTTGACACATCTCAGAATTGCAGTTCCCAGTTTGGTGCGCACTGCAGTTCCTAGTCTGGTGCGCACATGTGGAGGAGGACTGCAGCTGCAGCTCCAGCTGCAGCTAGTTTTCAGTATAATCTTGGACTATCTCTTGGCTAGGGTTTGGACTATCTAATCAGCTATTGTTGGTGCACTATCCTTGGAGGAAGATGCACTACACCTTGTTTGGCTATCTAGCCTAGGGTTTTCTTCCGGAGGAATTCTCAGTCAAGGTTAAGGTGCTCGGAGGGTGGCTTTGGCCTATGGTTGGGTGACGAGGGTATTGTCAATGGTAAAATGAGCACACCATCTTCTATATTCTAATAGGTTATGGGCCCACGCCCCTTCAGTCAGCCTAAAACGCTGGAAGGAAACATAGCCGCTAGATATTGAGCTCATTGAGGAACTGTCACTAGGGTTACTAGCAGAAGCAGCTTCTAAGACACTGCAACTAGGGTTACTAGCAGGTGCAGTTGTAGAAACCCTAAACCTCTTGTTGATGCACCTTAAGTGAATAGATTGACCTAATATCTAGATAGATCAGTGCACCCTATCCCAGTGCATCTCCTGGTACTCTCAAAAAGCCAAGACGTGAAGTTTGAATTTCTAGTCAAATCTAGGGTTTGACCAAGTCAAGCAAGCCATGACGAACTCTATGAAGTCTGAGAACAAGTTATATGGAGTGTTGTAGGAAAATCTCCCTGCGGACAAGTATATTGCCTCAAAGAGCTAGACCCTAACTCTAAGACAGAAAGTGCTTAACGTGGACACTGACTTCCTTTCAAATCCATACAAACTAATACATGAGAAGGAAGGAGAATAGAAGTACCTCTTTACCGACGTTTGTCCCTGCATGCTCTGAGTTGAGCTCCAATCCTTCGCTCCTCGACGATCCCTGTAGACAAACAAAGCACAACCACTTCCTACTCTATTGATATTAGCTTGAAAATAGATCTATCTATCAATGATAAGTTCATGTAAGATCAGACACAAACTAGAAAGAAACGGGCCAAGCGTGTCATATTAATGAGAATAACGACAATAGTACTTACAATCGTAGATGCGAATGCGACAGCTTCGTCAAGTCCCCTTTGTCTAACCCTTGCTCGAAAGATCCACAACCTGGATGACAGCAACTTCACTGATCACTCTCCTTTGGTTGACTGTGTGCTTCCTATGAGATCATAGGTTTCATACTAGCAATTCTTCCCACTTTTCACCATCATAGAGCCTGCTTATATAGGTTAAGAGAGGCTTAACCTCTTGAGTTATCTTTAGAATAAGTTGAGGAATCCCCTCCTTAGATCAGGGATATCCTGATGGAACCAAGAATTTGAATGCAACTGCCTTCTAAACTTGAGAGATCCTCCCCTTATTCWCCTCAACGGGCCAACCACTGCCTCAAATTAGATAGTGCCCCCTCAAAAGGGGCATCGGGGCGCTATAACGCTCCCTAGGAGACTCAAGGGGAGCGCCAGCGCTCTAAGGATGGGTAKCGCTCCCTCATAGGAGTGGTTTTTTGTTATAACGCTCCCTAGTAGCTTRTGGGGGAGCGYCAGCRCTCCTAAGGATGCCATAGGGGAGCGCTCTCCTTCAAAACCTTGTTTTAAGGGCTCCTTTCAGGTGATAAGAGTTCCTTRACTTCAGTTAACMATTTTCCCTCCTCCAAATCAAGTGTATGAGATATCTTAAGTGCCTCCTTAGTGTCGTTATTATGGCAGTATGATTGAACAACATTTGCAACACTTGTGAACAACTTGCGACACTTGTGAAAGTTGTAAGGAACGTGCGACACTTACGACAGTTGAGAGGAACATGCGACACTTATCCAGTTGAGTAACATTGATGTGTAACAGAATGCCCCTCAAAGCATGAAGTTAGAAGATGAGAACCGATAACTGAAATGCTTTGTATACTTTCAAGCAAGGGTATAGACTCGGAGAACCTGACAGAAGCTGCACACAAACATCCAACAAATATTATGACATGTTTCAAAACCCAAGGCAGGCATACCTATGCTTGGGTGATCAAGGCTTGGAAGATATGGTTGCCATAAAATACACTGGGGATCCATAATTGTATTGATAAGAAGGTATAGCCACCGAAGATACAATGTGGATCTATACTTTGATGACTCATACTGATCGTAGCCACGAAGAATACACAGTGGATATACGAGATGATAAGACATAGCCACGACCAATACAAAGTGGATCTATGTAACAGTATATGTGTCATTTGTCCAAGAGAAACTCCTTCACATCCTGGGCAAAGCATATATCAAAGTGATCACTCAACCCAGGGTCTTCGTATTGATCCCAATGTGGTACGATTCTAACCATGTGAATAGATGTCATGATGTCGAACATGGCAGAAACCACTTGATTATCGGTCAATGATGTAAACCGTTAACAAGCGCGAGGGAGATCACCATTAATGTCAATGATTCCCAAGGTACCCTAGTACATTCCAACGAATGTGAATGGATGATCTAAAGTCGAACATCCGTGGAATCATTCGATCAGAGGTCAATGATGTAAACCCACTGTCGAATGTGAGGAGGCCTGCCATTAAGGCATGCAGGTCCCAAAGTACTAACTAGTTTCTAAGTCTAGTTCCTGGATAATGTGTTTAAGTCGACAGGAATAGGCTCATCGAAGGAGGGCCTTGATGTATCCCCCATCAATGACATGAAACGGACATAGAGATGTAATTGGTAGATCAGATGAACATGGACTGACACGGGTATTGAGGCAAGATATTTGTGATGGCTAACTCTAGAGCCGGATACTTCCCTTGAACACTGAGGCACAACAGCAAAACATGACATGGACCAAAACTTGATAATGCAGTGGATGTTGTGACTTATGTCAGGTGACCCAAAGGAGTTAAAGAAACTCAAAGGATTGGCTCAGTGCAAAGGTTCAGTGGATTATAATGCGTGCAAATGACAAAGTGTCGTGTTCAAGGGTGACTCTAAGAATTGTTGGATAATGTTCTCAAGAGACTGCTTGGTTTGCTCCTTTCAATTTTTTCCCCCATCCAGATAGACGAGTACCT
>ML811401.1:86040-111825 GCA_009831015.1 Picea engelmannii | reverse complement strand
TCTAGAACCAGAGGTTCTCCCAGATGGAGGGAGAAGACTATGATGACTACTTGCTCCAGTAAACCAGAATTATCTCTACATAAGTCATTATATCATCCGCAACATCCATGAGTTGGAATTATACATCATATGAATGCAAAGAATGTTCTCCAGAGAAATTGAATAAAGAGCGTATGAAGAGAAATCTCAAGACCTTGAGGCATACCAGAAAGAGACTCATGTACACAGATAGAATAAGATAACTTGGTGGAGAACCTCCAGTGCATAGCAGAAGCATGATGAATATTTCCTATAAAGATGACTACTCAAATCAGATCTCGTGATGATAGAAGAAGTGCCACATGGATATGTTCCAGCTTTCCAACTATGATATACTCTATTGTTCAGATCTACATGAAGCCTTCACAATGTTCCAGACTAAAGTACATTTGAAATCAAGAATTACATTATCCATGATGAAGTCCAGAAAGGAGAAAATGATTTCTCCAATACATATCTCCACAGATGAGCAGATAAGCAGACATTTTGGCAGAACTTCTATCCAAGATGAAAGAGTTTGCGTGCTCAAGCCAGATCTCGTGGAAACAACTTCCTTCTTATTGGAAAAGGAAGAAATGACTCTCCAAGTTAGGAGGGAGCACTGAAAACATTATTGAAGACATTCATCTTTAAATTTGAAAATTAGTCCATCTTGGACAGATGCTTTCCTGTTCGGAAAGTGGATTGAGATTTATGACGGACAATGACTTTCCATTGTGGTTAACATGGGAAGTAGTCTTATTGTTGATGTATGACAACGACTACCCATTGTGGTTAACATGGGAAGTAGTCTGATTGCTAATTAAGATGAGAGTGGTCTAGGGCAGTCTCTCTTCTTGAGGGTTACTCAAGAAGACTGGCATGCCTCGTCGGACAGGGATTTCTCATTGTGGTTAACATGAGGAATGGTTTGTTTTGGAGGTTGATGCAGGATAGTCTTTTCCTCTTGTGGTTAATGGAGGAAATGGTCCGGATAGTCATTCCTTAGGGTTATACGTTCTCTCCAGGGCGCACTTTGATTAGTGTAGGAGGAATGGCCTAGGGCGGGGATTGGTCCAGGCTCAGCAATCAGGGACAGACATTCCTTAGGGTTATACATTCTCTCCAAGGTGCACTTTGATTAGTGTAGGAGGAATGGCCCAAGGTGGGGAATGGTCCAGGACAGTCATTCCTTAGGGTTTATACATTCTCTCCAGTGCGCACTTTGATTAGTGTAGGAGTAATGGCCCAAGGTGGGGAATGGTCCAAACATTTCTTAGGGTTTATACATCCTTTCCAGGGTGCACTTTGATTAGTGTAGGAAGAATGGCCCAGGGTGAGGAATGTTCCATGCTCAGAAATCAGAAACAATCCTTCTTTCTTGGTTGAGAAGAAAAGGGCAGATAGCCCATTGTTGATGAGGCCAGATATTCTTTCAAATCTCACAAACGTGAGTGAAAGATTGGCCCAGATGATTCAGTTTATCTTTAACAATATTTTTCTGTGCAGGATGGCATCAGATGATTGTTATGGAGACTACTTACCTCTAGACAGTAGAGATATACTACTGTGGTGGATATTTTCCATTGTTCGTGAGGCAGATATTCTTTCAGAACTCACAGATGTGAGTGAAAGATTGGCCCAAATAATTCAGTATATATCATAACATTGTTTCTATGCAGGTTTCTACTAGATGTTTGTTATGAATACTGTATGACAGTAGATGAAGACTATTGTGGTGGATATGTTCCACTGTTTGTGACTATATGTTGTTGATCAAGTACTTGTGTGTTACTTTGTGTGGTAGTGAACCACTAAATTGTAGTTATGTACTACTATGGATAGACACAGTTGTGTTCTATTTCTGTTCTAACTGCCTTGAAGACTATCAGCAGTTTATTGGAAATAATCACCATCCAGACAAATGATGAACAAAGATTTTCCAGATAGGGAATTGGTTCAGAGAATTTACTCCTCTAGATTATAAGAGTGGCTCTTGTATCACTCTATGGTGTGATTGACTTATCCAGCATCATATATGATTACTCAAATGAAGTATGGTTTCGAGAGATGATGCAGCTGATGGTGATGCTCATGATCTAGTCATGAGATAGTCTAGATGACTATGTTGATGCTACCAAGTGAATGGTATGTTTTTTTTCTCAAAGACCATTACCTATAATACCTCCCTAGCTAGGAGGGAGTGTTAATATTATGGTAGCTGCAGGAGGTATTTACCTCCACGTGTGAACCTGACGAGAATAGAAGACTTCAAAAAGAAAGAGAAACCCTAATGAGTTGGCTAATAACCCTAGAAGTCTTGTCGGCTCAAGAAGATAATTTATATTAGGTTATTATCCTCCAAGAGAAGAAGTCGGCCAGAAATAATAATAATATACTAAACAGACACATATCCAGAAGGAGAAGTCAGCCCCAACAAATCTGGCAGAACCAGTATAAATACAGGGCGCCAGTTCTCATTTTGACACATCTCAGAATTGTAGTTCCCAGTTTGGTGCGCACTGCAGTTCCCAGTCTAGTGCACACATGTGGAGGAGGACTGCAGGTGCAGTTGCAGAAGCAGCTAGTTTTCAATATAAGCTTGGACTATCTCTTGGCTAGGGTTTGGACTATTTGATCAGCTATTGTTGGTGTTCTATCCTTGGAGGAAGATGCGCTACACCTTGTTTGGATATCTAGACTAGGGTTTGCTTCCGGAGGAATTCTCAGTCAAGGTTAAGGTGCTCAGAGGGTGGCTTCAGCCTATGGTTGGGTGACGAGGGTATCGTCAATGGTAAGAAAAGCACACCATATTCTATATTCTAACAGGGGGTTCCCACAAAAAACTATCCCACAAAAGATTATTTTTCATATACAATCTTGATGTTATGATGGTCCAAGAGATATGCATGAAGGGTTAAAAGTAGTTTCCTTGTTGTTTTCATGCCTTAAAAAGTGGTCCTTATGTTTATTAGATTTTGAGGGAAAATTGAGAGGTTTAGTAACTATCTAGAAATATTCCATGGAACTTCTCAATCCCTCTCTCTTAAATGCAAGTATTCAAAAAAAATTAGAGTCAAAAGAATTGGGAAAAATATTCACTATCATTAATTTATATGACCCTTATGGGGATTGAAAGGTCTCATGGGATAATTTTGGGGGTATAAATAGTTTAAAAGGGGACAATGTGATTATGGGTGGACACTTGAATCTTACACTTAAGTTGGGGGAAATATGAGGAGGAGGAGTTAGGTGAGATCCATTAGAAAACTACTTCATCTGGATATGTTTGAAGATCTTGGACTATTTGATGTAGAACCTCTAGATTTGCTTCCAACCTAGAGGAACTATAGAAGTGGAAAATATGGGGTCTAAAAGAGACTATACAAGTTTATGGTAGAAGAGAAAATATTGAAGTGGAAATGTTGATGTCTTAGATAGGAGAATGAGGTGGATTGGACCATTTTCCCATATTGTTACAAATATAGAAAGAAAAATAGAATCTCCTATGCCCATTTAAATTCAAATACATGTGGTTGGAAGAAGAAGGTTTTAGAAATTTAGTTATCTAGAATTGGAAAAAAATGAAGCTAACTTACGTGATTTCTCTATGTTTCAGTTTCCAAGAAACCTAAAAAATATTAAAGATAATGGTTGAATGGGAAATGAATAAATCTCAAGAAAGAAGAAAAGAATTAAGGGAAACTAAAGAGCATATAAAGAATTTGTTTGATGAAAACATAGGATGAGTATTTATAGAAGAAGAAAAATCAAAACTAAAAATGCTAGAGGAAGTGAAAAGGAAATTATTGGAAAAAGAAGAAGTTGAGTGGAGACTAAAGAGTAGGGTGTTCTAGATTGCATAGGGAGATGGAAATATGAATTTCTTCCAAAACCATGTAAAACATGGAGATCAGAAGCAAGAACATGTATAATATTAGAAACTTTAAGGAGATAGCTAAAGAAGGAGTAAGTCATTTCAAAGGACTTTTTCAAGAACCTTTCAGATCCAATATTGCAGAGATCCTAAAGATAGCTTCTCATTTCCCAATATTGATTGAAGATCAACAAAATAAGTATTTAGGGGCATAATTCACCTTATAGGAACTCAAAATAACCATATAATCATGTAAAAAAGGAAAGGGTTTAGTCCCAATGAGTAGACAACTAAATTTTATTTATCCTTCTATGATTAATTCTTAGAAGAAGAATTGTTAAGGATTATAGAAGAATCCAAGAACTCAAGAAAAGTTTGAGGAGCCTCGAATGCCACATTTATAGCATTAATTCCTAAGAAAAAGGAAGATGGGTTCTTTCAAGATTACATACATATATCTTTGTGTACTTTAGTTTATAAGATCATAAAAAAAATGATGGCAAATGGCCTTAAGGGAATCTTCTTAGAATTCATGTGAGAAGAATATTTGTCTTTATACACAACATACAATTTATTTCCTAACCTCTTAACTCAACAAAAGTATGGTGATCTTGGAAAGCTTCTCTTAATGCTTTTCGAGCACAGAAACAAAATTCTAAAGAATCACAAGTAATCACTTACCCTCTTAAGGTCTGATAGACCAATTAGGTCTTAGTGGATGTTAATCATCATCATCATCATCATCACATCAGTTAGTTGGACTAGCAAAAGAAGGCCTACACACAATAAAGACAAAAAAAAATGCTTGTTATGGTGATCAGATTGGATTTGATTGAGGCATATGTCAAAGTTATTGGATTCTACCTAAGATTAATTCTAATTCAATTAGGAATGGGAGCCTCAGTGGTCAATTGGATAATGGATTATTTTTCCTCAACATCATTTTCAATTATGACAAATGGATCACCATCAAAATTATTCTACACCCAAGGGGTGTAATGAACCTCAAAAATCACCATAGAAAAAAAAATGTATTTGTACATTTATCCTTGAAAAAGTTTCGAGATCTCAAGCAAGTAAGATTTCTGTTAGAAGACTTGAGTCTGACGGTTTGTTTAGAGTCCTTACTGTCATCGACTGTACTTACCATTCAACTTAAGTTTTCTAAACGATGATATAATGAGTATTTACTCAGCATTTCAATGTTTAATTAAGATCCTGAAATTTATAATTACTCTCTTATCTGCTAATACCTATAACACTACCATAGTCTTAACAATACAAACAACTTTGGGGTTTTTATGACCAAAAACTCTACATAGAAAAATTACCCTCTGTTTGCAATATAATCGACTTGTAAAGAGGTATG
Source organism: Picea engelmannii (assembly GCA_009831015.1). Classification (NCBI taxonomy): domain Eukaryota; kingdom Viridiplantae; phylum Streptophyta; class Pinopsida; order Pinales; family Pinaceae; genus Picea; species Picea engelmannii. The sequence goes on along the minus strand of ML811401.1, from coordinate 106,561 downwards.
TTACTTCTGTACCTCTATCCAGGATGAAGACTCCCCAACGTTATTTTACCAACCCATTCATTATATTAATAGGGTTGTTCCCATAACAATAAGTTTCTTCTAAGTTCCTACAGCTTTGTGAAGAAACAGAGGTCAATCGGGTTTTGGTGATCACAAGTGTCGAACAAAATAAAGGACCCTGTGGTTTGCCGAAATCCAAAATACAGAACGACTGTGGGCCAGCATTTTGGGGTTTCGAGATTCAGGGTTTTGCGAATATAAGAGTTGGACATCAACACACAACATTTCCCAAAATTGTGACAAGATGCCAAGTACTTCAGTGTTTCGGGGTTCGGGTTTTCGTGAACACAAAAGTCAAACATCAACACACTACAACTCCAAAAAAGAGAAAGGTGATTAGTACTTCGGGAAATCGGAGTTCGGGATTTCGCGAGTGCAAGTGCCCAAACAACCACATATTAAAACCTCTGAAATGAGGAAAAAGGGAAAGTGGGTCCCGTACTTCGGGATTTCGAGATTCAGAACTTTGCGAGTTCTGGTGTCCAAACCTTGACATACACAAATTTCCAAAATGCAAGAATGGAAAGGTGAGACCCGCATTTCAGGATTTCGATGTTCGAGTTTTCACGGTTTTCATAGCCAAACATCCAACATACCATAATTCCCGAATTGAAAAAAGAAAGGCACTAACATTTCGAGATTTTGGGGTTCGGGGTTTCGGGGTTTCAAATGTCAAACAACAGAACACGACAATTCCTGAAATTGTGAAAAAAAAAGAACGTGGAACTAACATTTAGGGATTTTGGGATTCGGGATCTTGGGATTTCAAATGTCGAACCACAGCACACAATAGTTCCTGAATATCGAAAGGTGAAAGGGTGTGGAACCAACACTTCAGGATTTCGGGTTTCGGGGTTTTGGGGTTTCAAATGTCAAATAACAAAACATAATAATCCCCGAATTCCGAAAGCAAAGAACATGGAACTAACATTTTGGGATTTCGGGATTCAAGATTTCGGGATTTCAAATGTCGAACAACAACACACAACAGTTCCCGAATTTCGAAAGGTGAAAGGGTGTGGAATCAACACTTTGAGATTTTAGGTTTTGGGGTTTCGGGGTTTCAAATGTCAAATAACAGAACACAAAAATCCCTGAATTCTGAAAGCATAAAGACCTAAGAATTTTACACGCACAGAAGGATACAACAGGATAAAGGTATTTTGTAAGGGGGAAATCTCTAAATTCGTCATAGACCTAGACTAAGGAAAGGATAGCCCATTCTGAAAAGAGAACAAGAAAAATAAAAGGGGTTTCCAAATTTCTTTAACTCCCAAATTTGTCATTCTATACACATCTAATATATTGTTTGCATATTGTTAGAGAAAATTGTTAGATACATAGCATCGAATAAAAACATTCGCACAAAAAGTGGGAAGAAATTGTTACAGATCCTATTTAATTAGATACCATACATCAGATGCAAAAAGGGTCATACAGACAGAGAATGTAACCCATCCCAGTTCATATTCAATAGATACATAACATCAAAAGACATAGCCATTCATAATAGAGAGGGGAAACTTAACATATCTGAATCCAATCCGCGGGAAGACAAAGGGAACAACCATGTTCCTCCCAACCATAGAACAGGGCAGCCAAATCTTCTTGCCCTATTCACCCCCTAGCCTGACCATGAATCCATGAGGACGAACTTGGAAACTCCTTCTCGACAATGTCCTTCAAATTCCAATATTTATCCTCTTGCCTCACACTTGCTCAACAATGCTCATAACAGCAAGGCAATTATGTTTTAGTAGGCTCCTCTTGCCTCACACTCAATCCACAGTGTTCATAACAGCAAGAGAGCTCAAAACTTTTCCCCAACATACTTAGCAGCATCCTACCTCCTCGCATATTCTATTTATCAATTTTTCCCAAGTCTTTTTCCCTCCTTTGGGGATTTTTTGCAGCTTTCTTAATCCCTGATTTTCAGAGGCTGCCAGTGGCCAAATCTCTGATTTTCCACTTCTCATAATCAGCCTAGAGGCAGTTCCAACATGTTCCCCACTCATGGAGTCATGGTCAGCTGATTTTTAACATGGTTGTTCCATTTGTCCTCCTGCAGTTAATATAAATATTCTGTTGTGATACAAGTGTCATAGTCAAATAGTTAGTTGAGTCCAAACAGATCTCTGCCCAACAGTCACAGTAATTAAATACAATTATTAAATTCGAAATTTGGAATTTCCATAAATGGCAAAAAATTTCCAAAAACGGAAATAAATTTCCAGCACACAAAAATAAAAATATTTATTTTGGGGGGATGTCACAAGGGGTCTCAAGTAGGGGTGTCTTATGTCCCATTTATTGGTGAGCACTATGGCTTCTTCTTAGCCAACATAATACTATATTATCTATCCCATATCTCTTGTATTAATGGATCTAATATTCCTTCATTAACTTTGACTCGTTGTCTCGATGTTGAATCCCAGTATGGATTTGAAACGTTGACCTAAAAATGACTACTGTGGATAATTCTATGGAAGATTTTCTCTTTAAAAATACACACCACATAAATATTAAGTCTGTAATAGTCCATTTTATGTTTCTTATTGGTGGTAGAAGGTTTAAGTAGAATGGTTTAAAATTGTAAAAGAAAACGAAGGATCAAGGGTCTCAATATGTAAAACTCTATTTCTTTTAGCCCATTTATTATTTGTTGATGATGTAATTATGTTTGGTGTAGGTTTAGTTAGAGAAGCAGAGAAATTAATGGAAGTTCTAGAATTGTACTATAAATCTACAAGTGTGGAGGTGAATGCCCACAAATTTTATATTCTATTTAATGGCTCAGGGAATGACTTGGAAAGATAGTGCATTGAAGTACTAGCATTTAACCTAGAGCCATTTGATAAGGGGGTAAAATAATTTGCTTTTCGTTTAAATCCCAACAAATATAGAGTCAAATATTGGAATTGGAATTATGATAAGATTGGAGGGAAGGTAACTAATTAGTGCTACATATGGTTTTCTAGATGAGGCAAGCTTACTCTAGTAAAATATAGTTTGGAAGGAATGCCTATGTATTGTTTCTATTTAGCCCAAATTCCTAAAGGTATCTTGGAGAAAATCCAAAGAAATGGTTTCTCTTTTGTGGATAGGAAAAAGAGAAAAGGAAGGAATTCCTTTGGTAAGATGGAAAAATTGGAAAAACCCAAAGAATCTAGAGGTTGGGGTTTTAAGAACATATACATGTTTGGACAAACATTGGTTGCTATTTTTTTTTGGAAAATAATGTCTACCAAATACATTTTCTTAGGAACTAGGGAGTATTGGATCATAAAAATGGTAAAAACTTTTGGAAGGGATTTGGTCATTTGGAAGACTATGGTGAAATATTTTTATTTGAGAGGAAGGCGGTTGGCCTAGAAGGTACATAAAGGGAACAAAGTGAAAATTAGAGAAGATCCTTGGATGGGATGCATACGTAATTTTAGACTATATGAACCTCTAAAATAAGCACTACATAATAAGGATATATACAACCTGGCATATGTGGTAGATGAATAAAATACATATGTATGGAGCCAAGAGAGGAATTCAACTATCAAGTTAAATATTCAAGGGGAAATAAAAGGGGAGTGGCACTAATATATCTTTAATTTGAAGCACACTAGTATAAGGATAAAAGATGAAGATGATGAAATCATATGGTATAGAAGCAAAGCATTAGGTAACTACGCAACAAAATTAGGTTATGAGGCTAAGATGGAAGAGGGAAAAGGGGAAGAAAAGAATTGGTAGAGGAAGGTGATCTAAAGGCTAAATTGTCCTTTAAGAGTTAGAATATTCCCATGGTTATCTTTATCCAATAGAATTTCGATATGTGATAATTGTAAAAAAAGGGACATGAAACGGTCTATGTTGATACATCCTTTGGTAATCAAGTGATGAATCAATGGATAATTTATTTGTACATTGTTCCCTTACTAATGAATTATGGAGGAAAGTACTAGTTGTTGATCTGTTTGTATCTTCAGGAGGTATTCCCACTAGTGGCCTTGATATCGAGCATGTGGGAATATTCGTTGGCACTTGATTACACTTTCATTTCGGTGAAAACACCCTTGGAATGAAGCTAGGGCTTCATGGGTTTTTTGAAGGGCTTTGTGGGCTTGTGTTGGGGCTTCACACCCAAAAGAAGGAATGACATATTATAATTTAATATTGAGTTTAGTGGAGGGATCCTTAGAGTAAGTTAAGGGATTTTAAACTCCCATTAGACTCCTATAAAAGGAGAGGAGGGATTGTGACATCTTAGCATGTGAAAATGTGACATAATAGAGTTGGAATAAAGTGCATATGCACTTATGCTAAGGAGCTTGGAGATTACAGTAAAGGGAAAATTTTGTACTTTGGCAATTTTGGCCTAGGGTCTTGGACTTTATGTTTTTCGTTTTTTTTCTATCAAGGCATGGCATCACAAGTATGAGGGAAACAAGGTTGCACATGTGAAGGAGGAAGACAACTAAAAAAAAAGGATAGGTCACATGTGTGGTACAAACAGTACGGACCACACGTGTGGGACATAAGCTGACGCAGCAAGTTTGTATAACCGAAAAGAAGGCCACACATGTGGGCCATAAAGGCAGACTACACATGTGAATTTGTTGGAAAAAAATTGCAGTCCATACGGTATGACATAAGCAGTCGTATGACTGATGTCAACAAGTCATACAACAGATCTGCAGCAGATTTGTGAGCAAGGGAATTTTTTGGGTAATTCAGTGAGTTTGAAATTGCTTAAGATGACTGATTTGTCCTCATAATTGGTGATTTTTTAAATTTTTGAGAGGGCTGATTTTTCCCTCAAAAATTTCTGAATCTAGTAAATTTGCAAAACAAAAAATTGTGTCTCATGTGCATGAATGATTTATCTCTAATCTTGATGTTTCTGCTGCTATAATTTTTCTGTCATAATTTTAGTGAAAATTTGTTCAGTTATAACAGCTAGGGTTTACTGTTTGGATCACTTGGAAGTAGTTTTTAGATCTGAAATTAGATACATCAAAATTGACATGGTATCAGAGCTGAGGATTTGAAGAAAGAGAGGGAGTCATCGCTTAAGACATAGGTTGTTGCAGTCATTTGTTTTGTTCTGGGAAGGTCACAATGGTGAACACCATGGGGATTTGGTTGGTGGATAGTGGAGCTTCTCGTCATATGATAGGATCACAGGAGTCACTCACTAGTTTGTCAGAGGAGAAATCATGATTGCAGGTGGAGCTTGGTGATAATACCAAGTATGCAGTTAAGGGAGTCAGGACAACTTTGTTTTAGCTAAAGTCCAGGAAGCCTCTCGGGATGAGTGACGTGTTGTATGTACCGGGACCAAAGAAAAACCTACTTTCCATTTCTTCCATAGAGGACAAAGGGTATTCAGTAGCATTCATAGATGGACAAGTTCTTTCTTGGCTGAAAGCGTCAAGATTTGACTCAACAGAAGTCATTGGTGCTCGTGATGGTAGCCTTTATAGCTTGATTGGGAAACCAACTCAGGCCTTGGTACATGATAGTGATAGTCTATGCGAGATTTGGCACAGTATATTGGGACACCGACATTACATGGATTTTCCAGTATTGATAAGGATGGTTATAGTTCTTCCAGACTTTAGAGTTGAGCACCAGGGTGTATGCAGGGGTTGCGTACTTGGAAAAAATGCCAAGGCTTATTCTCCAAGTAGTGATATTAGATATAAGTAGATCATGGACCTAGTACATTCAGATCTATTTGTAATGATGTTAGTTCCATCTTCGAGTGGCTACCGATATTATGTGACCTTTATTGATTATTATTCCAGGAGGACATGGATCTTCTTCATGAAGACAAAGGATGAGGTCTTCAATTGATTCAGGGATTTCAGGGCTCTAGTAGAGAATAAGCAGGTAAGAAGATCAAGGTCTTGAGGTTAGATAACAGGGGCGAGTATACCTCCAACGAGTTCAGGGATTTTTGTAAAGTGGCAAGGATTAAGATGGAGCTAACATTGCCTTTCAACTCATGACAAAATTGGGTTGCGGAGAGGAAGAATGAAACCATAGTTGAGGCTGCCAGGGTGATGCTACATGACCAGAATCTACCCATGATGCTTTGGGTAAAGTCATGTCACATGACAGTCTATGTTCAAAACATGAGTCCTCATAGGATCTTGGAGGACAAGACTCCCGAAGAGGCATTCATAGGAGTGAAACCAGAGATAGAGCATTTGAGGAACTTTGGTTGTCCATTTTACATCCATGTTCCTAAGGAGAAGAGGATGAAGTTAGAACCTTATGAGAATAAGGGCATGTTTTTGGGATACAATGAGACTTCAAAGGCCTACCAAATCTACATTCCAAGACAATGGTACATTGAGGTTAGTTAGGATGTTAGATTTGAGGAGGACTTGGCTTTTAGGAGGTCCCGAGAGACCACAACAGATGGTGAGGAGTAGAAGGCTCCAAAATTTGAGGAGAGTATAGGTCCATCAAGTATAGAGGATCAATCTTCAGACCATGAGGAGGAGTCGGAGGACCCATAGGATCTAATGGACCCTCCTAGTGATGAGGACATGAGGCCTAGATGACTTTGAGATACCTTGAAGGATGTGGAGAGGCACACTGCACCCGGGGGCACCTTTAAGGAGAGAAGGCCTCCAAAAATATTTACCAACTATGTTTCCCTTATGAGTAACATAATTGATTCCAATCCTTCCAATTTTGAGAATTAACATCAGACTATAAACTTCATTTGGCACAAAAAATCTAAACATTTCCACTTGAAAAATACTAAGGAAAGTAAAGACAAATTTGAGGAGAAAGAGTTCTTTATTCATCTCTAGGAAAATCAGAATTTTTACAATAGCAAATAACATCAACATAAAAACACAGATTATCTCTCACTTCACCAAGTCACATCTTTATACAAGCATCCCTAGAATGTATCTAGGACAGAATGCCTTGACTGTACGACATGTACGACCCAAGACAGCCAGCAAATATCCACAAACAATCAAAAAACTGCATAGAAACTCGTGCTAACAGAAACAGTACAATACATAATAGAAAAACTCAGAAAAAAATGCATAGAAAATTGTGCCAACCTTCTGTAAACTCACAGCCTCGTTTCATGTGCCTGTTCTTTGTTGTACGACCAACCTACACATCTATATAGCCTTTTCTATAGTTGTTGTATGGACTGTAATAAATGGTACAAATGTTGTTGGGTTGTGTGTCAATCCCTCTCCTATGGATGTGTGCCAAACCCCCTTTGTTGTAGTTATTCTTCCAAGAAAGAACTCTCTCTTTGGAATCATGCCTCTTCACCTTCCCTCTAAGTCTCCTCAAAAAGTGTGCCCCTTCTCTCCCTCATGAGTTGCCTTTATTCAATTTCTAAGTGTAACTTCCCTAACCCTTGTTCTTCCAATGAGATTGATGGTAAATATTAGATATTTCCCTCATGGAATCAACGGTCATGACTTAATCATTTGTTGAGGTCACTTAAGACACTAAAGTGACCCTCAACATCATAAAGTCACTTTTACACTTAAAAATAAAAAATACCCAACTTTATAAAATCACTTTATAAAGTTACTTTATAAAAACACGTTATAAAGTCACTAGGGGGAAATGTGCTCATTCACTTCCGCACATTATGCATCGCCAATGTAGAAGTACCTCCAAGATACAAATTCTAACACTCCCTCTTTGCATGATAGGTACTTATGGTATCACCACCAGAATTTGTCTTCAATTCAGTTGTTGTAGCTGCTCCCTATGTACTAGAAGCCTCTGCTCCTTCTGAATAGGAAGCCACTACTCTCACTACACTGGAAGCCTCTGTTGCTACCTCTGTTGATCCATGAACTGAAGAAATGCTCCTAGGAGACTTCACTCTCTCATGAGAATCCATCTATGTCGACTCATGCCAATTGAGTCCTCTAAGAGTCCCAAAAGAGGACTGAGTCCCTGGTATCAACTCTCTCTCCTGTCCAACCTACCCACTCTCCGACACAGAATCTGAATCCATAAATCCACTGGACCCCAAAACAGGTCATCCCAACAACCTGTACATCTTGTCATACTAGACACCAAGCAAAATTGTTGTGTCTCGAGTAGCTCCCTCTATATATAAAATACCCGGCCACAGTAGAATGCCACTCCAAATCCATCAACCTCCAGAGTTGACACTGAAAGTAAATTAACTGTCAACTCTAGGATATACAACACCCTGGAAAGCTCCAGAAAACTTTCTGACTCTAGTTGTAATTTAACACTTCCAACCCCCTTGAATACAAGTTGTGAGTCAGCCCCATTATTAATAATGCAGTTTGAGTCTGTTTCTGAAAGACTAAGGAACAATGACCTCATTCGCGTCATATGTCGAGAAGCTCCATTTTCCATGAACCACACTTCAACGTCCTTGAACACAAGGCAACCACTTCCCATAGGACCAGTCATGAGAGAAAAATCCTGCTCATATTTCTCAACAAACTAAGCAATATCTACTAATTCTAACACCTTTGGTTCATGCTTCTTCTTCTTTTTGTTTAAGCATTGACTAGCGTAGTGGCCAATCTTGTGACATGCAAAGACCTTGCTCATTTCCTTATTCTTCTCGTTGCTCTTTCCCACAAGAGAAACATTCTTTTCATTTGCACCATCCACTACCTTTTCCTCAGACCCCTCCTAGATCTCCTCCTATGTAAATTCGTCCCATAATATGCTCCAATCAGGGAGCTTCTCTCTCCCCACCATGCACTTCAAAAAAACCTCCCACTCCTTGGTGAAGCCTTTGAGGGCTATACACACCAACTTTGATTCTGGAATAACTTCTCCAATAGCCGCCAACTTGTCCTTCACCTGTGAAACCCGAGTGAGGTAGGAGACCACGTTAAAGAGCATAATTTTAGATGATGTTGTTACAGACCACCATTTCCTATAGGTAAAAGAAATATTATAGCAGGAAAATGTACAATAGAAATACAAAGAATATAAGATGAAAGAAGAGGGAGTAATTATGCATAGAAACAAAATTTATGTTCTTGGTTCCAGAGAACTTAGGAATTTGGTATTAAAATAAATGCATAATGTTTCATATGTCGAACATCTCGGTTGCCAGAAAACAATTGCAGCAATAAGAAGCCAATAATTTTGACCAAGAATGAAGAAGGATGTTGCTTATTAAATTGCCAAATGTATAGAATGTCATAGAGTGAAAGCTTACCATACACACCCAGCAAGTTTGCTACATCCATTTCCAATTCCAGAGAAAATGTGGGAAGTGGTAACCATTGATTTTATTACTAAATTGCCCAGACAATAAGGAAAAATGATTCAATAATGGTAGTGGTGGATAAATTGACAAAGGTTGTTCATTTTGTCCCAATAAAAATGTTTTGTACAACTCCTAATATTGCAGAAATTTACATGAGGGAAATTGTTAGGTTGCATGGAATACCTAAGACAATTATTTCATACATAGAGAGTCAACCAAGTGATTGAAGACATGTTGAGAATGTATGTAATGGATAAGCCATCTAAGTGGGAAGATTACTTGCATTTAGTTGAGTTTTCCTATAATAATGGGTATCAAGCTTCATTGAAGATGAGCCCATTTGAAGCTTTGTATGGTAGAAAATGCAATAATCCAGTGATTTGGGACAACCCAATAGACAAAGTAGTACTTGGGCCAGAATTTCTCAAGGATATGGAAGACCAGATGGTTAAAATTAAATAAAATTTGAAAATGGCACAAGACAGATAAAAGAGTTATGTAGATAAGAGCAAGACAACTAGAGAATCTAAAGTAGGAGAGCAAGTGCTTTTGAAAGTGAAGCCCAAGAAGAGATAATTGAAGTTGGGAAGTTGTACAAAGATAGCAGCCAAATTATGTGGTCCATTTGAGATATTGGATAGAATAGGGTCGGTTGCATATATGTTTGCATTGCCCGCTTCCATGAATGTGCATAATATATTTCTTATCTCTTTGCTAAAAAATTATGTGCATGATCCTAACCATGTTATTGATTGGAATTTGAATTAGGTGGAGCTAAAAGGATACTTTTAGGTCCAATCAGTGTGCATATTGGACAGAAATGTCAAAGTGCTCCGGAATCAAGCCATAGGATTGGTAAAGGTTCAGTGGACCTACTATGGTCCTGAAGATGCTACTTGGAAGCATGAGGATTCCATGCGGGAAGAGTACCCACAACTTTTTGATTTTTTTTTAAATTTTGATTTCTCTTTTGTATATGCACTAAGGACAGTGTCAAAACAAGGGGGAGGGTAATGTAATACCTTCATTTCGAGTCCCCATATTAATAATGTATTTTTGTTATTTGATGAAAGGTTAGAGTGCTTGTAATGTTGAAAAGGATGAAGGGCCTAGGGAATGTAATGCTTTGAATATCAATAACAAAATACATCGTTGGCTACAAGATGGAAAAGGAAAGAGATAGGGGGCTATGATTCCACGAGAGAGGAAAGGTAAATGGGCTAAGTATTTTATTATATTTTATTCACCCATCTTGGTTTTAGTGGGGAAAAGTGGTTACGTGAGCTTATTGGGGAGGCCATGTGGTGCTTAATTGCGTGTAATTATATAAACCCCACTTTCAGGTTGTTTGGGGGTTACTCGATTTTTTTGTTCATCATTCATGCTCACTTGTTCCTCATTCATTCTTGCTCATTATTGGTCTCATTCTAGGAATGGGAAATGAATTAGGAGAGGAAAAGATTCAATGCTTGTTGGTTGTAAGTAACTATTGATTATTTTAGAAAGGACTGGATGCATGTGTGCATGAGAATGATGGCAGTTGTAAAAGAAATGTCAACAACTCAGAATCCTTGGAGTTTCCAGCATTTATATTTTCTGACTAGTAGCACTGGAGTTCTATAAAAAAAAGTGGAATAGCATGAAAGACTACATTGCAGAGAAAGGGGTTTATTTCTTTGGGTTGTGCATGTTGAAGGGGAAGAGGTCTAGTAAACTAGGATTGTTGTGTGGTTGGAAAAACTATGAAAGTTTGATAGTCGGTTATGTGTGTTAGAGTTGGTCTAGGACCCGTTCTTATGGATTCATAGCCATGGCTCAGGGGTGACCTGTTGTTGAGAGATAGAATGATAGTGTCTATGGTTGGGTGGAACGTCCAGCGTCTGCAGCCAATTGGTGGATGGTTTATTCAAAGATAAGTGCTCTCTATGTTTTCTTTGTATTTTATATTCTGGTGTGTAATTTATTATCTCTAAGAAGTGTTTATATCATTCATTCTTGTTGTTAATGTTTTGCATGGCATGTTAATCATTTCATTTATAGTTTAAAATGATTCTTGATTATTGCATGTGCGTGTATCATGCTTCTTTATTAATTAATAGGTATCAAAAATTGGAAATCCATCAAGAAAGTGAATTCTTGAGGTACCCAGGTTGAAGGGTGGATCACATATTGCTATCAGAGCAACAGTTTCATGGTTTTTGGTAATGGGGAACATTACAACCTTACTTGAGAAAAATGCTTTCAATTGGAATGCAGCCGCAAATCAATCCTTTTAGGATTTGAAGGATATTATGTTTACAACCCCTGTACTTTATTTTCCTGACTTCACTAAGACTTTTGTTTTGGAATGTAATGCCTCGAGAAAAGGCATAGGTGCAATTCTCATATAAAAAGGAAGACCATTGGCCTTTACTAGTAAAAAAAATTGTGAGTGACATTTGGGAAAATCTACCTATGAAAAATAAACGTTGGCCTTTTCACATTGTGGATATCTGGTGACCTACTTTCTTGGGAAATGTTTCTAGATTAAAATTGATCATTGCAGCCTCAAATACTTTTTGGATCAAAGGATTTCATCCTATAAATAACATAAATGGGTTACGAAAATGTTGGGCTATGATTATGAGATCATTTATCAGAAGGGAAAGGAGAATGTGGTAGCCAATGCTCTCTCTAGAAAATATGAAGAGGAAGGGTCCCTCTTTTCACTCTCCTTCATTGTAACCGATTGGGTGACTGAAGTTCACAAACAATGGTTCAAAGATCCCAATATTTCCATCCTAATCCAACAACTTCAACATAATTCTAATGCATCTTCGTGCTACACTTGGCACAATGACCAGCTCTGCTATAAAAAGTGTCCATATTTTCTCAAACAGTTCAATTTTAAATCAATCGTGCTATCTGAAATCCATGCATCACCAACAACATGTTGTTATGGCTTTCATAAAACATATGAACGGATCAAAATTTCATTCTTCAAGGAAGGAATGAAGAAGGAAATCTACACTTTTGTGGCTAAATTCAACCTTTGCCAATGACACAAGAGTGAAACAATGAAAACTATAAGTGCACTACAACCTTTACCTATCTCGCGTGTTACATGGACAGACATTTCTCTGGACTTCATTGTGGGCTTACCCAAATCTAGCAATAAATCTAATATCATGGTTTTGATTGATCGCCTTTCCAAATAAGCTCATTTTTTCCCTCCAACACCCCTTTAAAGCATCCACGGTTTCTCGAGTCTTCAGGGATAACATCTTCAAACTACATGGTATGCCACAATCTATTGTCAAATGTTGTGATCCAACTTTAACTAGCAACTTTTTGCAAGAATTGTCTAGGCTCTAGGGTTCTCAATTGCATCTTAGAACTACCTATCACCTCCAAACTAATGGTCATACTAAAGCTATCAACAAGTGTTTGGAAGAACATTTGAGGTTCTTTACTTTTGAATAACAGTCCCAATGGGTTTAGTGGTTACCCCCAGTATAATGGTGGTATAATACCACTTATCATGGTGCCACTCACATGACCCCCTTTGAGGTATTCTATGGCCAAAAGCCTCCATTAGTATTATCCTACTTACCTGTGTCTCCAAGGTATAAGAGGTCAAAAAAACCCTTACAAATTCAGTTGACAGTCTTTACACTCTCAAAGATAATATGGTCATGGCTTAGAATTGGATGAAGAAACAATGCTTATCAACGTCACTCTGAACGCCATTTTGAAGAAGGGGATCAGGTGTTCCTTTATCTACAGGCATATGAGTAGACCTTCCTCAAAGAAGATCACCACCATAAGGTTGCTCCAAAGATCTATGGCCCCTATAGGATCCTCAACTGTATTGGGCTCATGGCTAACAAATTAGAACTTCCAATCCACTCTAAGATCCATTTCGTCTTTCATGTCTCCTACTTAAAGAAAGTGGTTGGATCCAATTTTCGTGTTCAAAATTCTCTTCTTGAATCGGATGAAGAAGGTTCCATTTGGTTGTAGTCGGAGGTTTTCCTTGACAAACAAGAGCATCGTCTTCACTAGTGTACTATCTATGAATTTTTAATACAATGGAATACACAATGAGAGGATGCCACTTGGGAACTAGCAACCATTCTATAGCACTTCCCATATCTCAAGCCTTGAGGAAAAGGTTGCTTTTTAAGGGGGAGGGCATGTTAGGGTCCTAACCTCCCTAACTCCCTAAGTAGATATATTACTATGTATGGAGGCCATCACTAGTAAATAAGGTCCATGTAGTAGTGTGAACACAATTATTGTAAGAATGTTTACTAGAAGGTTTTGTATACTAGAAAGTTTTTTCTCTAGAATGTTATTAGGAGATGGAAATCACTATATGAAGATGTAGAAGCATTGTAAAAGTTGTCTTGAAAATCATTTGTAATTTGAGCTTTAGTTTATTGAAGTTTTCCCCCTTCAAGAGGCAAGTGAAAATTGCTTCCATATCAATAAAGGTATAGTATTATGGTTCATATTGTCTATTGTGTTTGCAATTCTATTTCTTTTAGCAATAGATTTGAGTAATCTCTTTAATTTATGCTCTAAATATTTATAATTGGCATGTCGAAACAATTCCCAAAACATTAACGAATCTTAGGGGTTACTTAGGATTTATGAGCTATTAACACAAGCTTGTCAAGAACTATGGTCGAATAGTAGCACCTCTAACATCTTTATTAAAAAAGGAGGCATTTTCTTGGATTCAAGGAGCAACTCAATGATTTGAGAAACTTAAGGAGGCCGTGTGTAGAACTCTTGTCTTGATTGTGCTCAAGTTCACAAAAAACAATTGTGTGGTGTGTGATGCCTTGGGGCATGTCATTGGTGTAGTTTTAATGCAAGAAGGAAGACTCGTTTCCTTTGAAAGTTGCTAACTCTACTAACTTAAAAGAAATAACTTAATAAAACCCATTTATGAGAATGAAATGTTGGACATAGTTCATGCAATTAAGTGATGGTTCCCTTACCTAATAGGAAGACACTTCAAGTTAAAAGAAAATCATGATAGTTTGAAGTTGTAACGTCCCCCGCTCTGCTCCGGGCCAAGTCATATCAAAATTTTGAACTCTAATACCATTTTGTAACATATCCAACCTCCTAGATTAGTCTCATTACCACATTGTAAAGTATCCACTACCACAACTCGCTAAATAAAGCTCTGATATCAATTATTTATTTTGTGGAAGCAACTCATTGAAACCAACAACGCACACAACTAGCCTTGTGCTACACACAACTATGTTTTTCTAGTGCACGCAAATCAGTCTCGTACTGTGCACAACAACTATGTCTTAGCCATTTTGCGCGCTCAACCATCATTATGTCAACCACGTCGATTGTCCCTCGGCATGCATGACATTTCTAGATTCACGCTAGAACCCATATGATTACTTTTAAATTTACTTAATAGAGAGCGACTATAACAGTGGAATGAACTCATAATACGACTACGCACACAACCTTTCCTATGTCGTGCATGGAGTCTATCCCATTTGCGCATGTGGACTGATTTCCTTGTGTGTGCGATGATTCAGGCCTTGCCTCAGAATCCCATGATCATTACCACAGAATTATCTAACATGAAACACTCAATAACTACCATGCTCTACATCTGTAACAATTATGCAAAACTAAAAATACATGCACAGCCCAGCATAATTATGTATCAATTCCATAAACAAAAATAGCATAAGCATTCACATGTTAAACAGTATATAAACACGTATAAATTTTCATGGACCATGCTCTACATATGCAACAATCATGTAGTTCTACAACATATATAATCCATGCATAAATATATATATATATATATATATAACACATAATATATTAACATGTATATGCATGTTACTTAGAGAATAATACACATAAGAAGACACTTATCTTTTTTTGTAATCCACCAACTTCACACATACCTCAGACGTTCCTCCCAGCCATAAACTTTGTTGCTCAGAAACTCTCAGCAGTAGGTCACCCCCGATCCGGGGCTAAAACTCCACCTCGAAAAATTAATCCTGAACTAACTAAGTTCTCTCTGACCTCAAGAATAATCAAACACATGTGCCAATTCTAACAACCATCCTACAGTCCCTCATTCCCCACATGCTTGTCCCACCCTAGGAAGTGTTCCCCTTCTCTGCTAAACAGTCCTTTGACTACCCCACTTCCCTTTCAGGGATTCAACAACAGGACGAACAAGAAGTATCTAAGCCCTATAGTTGCTTCTTGGCACCTTGGAAATCAATTCCCARCATTTCTCTCATGTGGAGAGAATGCTCACAGGATTGAAAACCCATTTATTCGACAAACGCAGGCATGGAAACCTGCTTCTTCGACCAACATAGGCCTGACAACTCACTTCTTCGACCAACACAGACCTGACAACCCRCTTATTCAATAGACATGGTCCTGACAACCYRCCTCTTCCACCCAATTCCCTGGTTTACTAGTTCTCTCMAACTCCCAAAKCTTTTCCTCAATGGGTGCAAGTGATGGAAACATGAAAGAATACATATATACAAAGGCTCTTCAGCCCCCAAAATATCTCGGCTACAAAGACGGTTTGTTTCACACTTTAAAGCAATCCTCGCGCACTTACTTTGGTGCACGCAAAGCTATGAAACAGGTGTGCACTCTTCCCTTGGTTCACGTGCACATCAATCCTCATGCACTTACTCAAGTGCGCACAAAGATATATAATGGGCGCGCACTCTTCCCTTGGTGCACGCACGCTAAACTATACCCAAGACTTGTGAGCCCACAACTCACCATCATATATATACATTTACATTTACATTACAATTAGGGTTCAACCTAGGGGTATTACATTCCCCTCCCCCTTATTTATGCACTATCCTTAATGCATTATATACATAGGTACAATCAAAGTTCTGCAAAAAGATGTGGGTACTCCTCCCGCATGGCATCCTCTTGTTTCTAGGTTGCATCTTCAGGACCTTAACATGTCTACTGGACCTTTATGAGTCTTATTGCGTGATTTGGGAGTAGCTTGACTTTCCGATCCAATATGCACATCGGCTGAACTCGGAAGTTGCCTTCTTGCTCCACCTGAATCACATTCCAATCAATTACATGATTAGCATCAGGCACATACTTTTTAAGCAAAGATACATGAAACACATTATGAATGCATATGGATGCAGGCAGTGCAAGCATGTATGTGACAGGACCAACCCTCTCCAAAATTTCAAATGGCCCACAATAACATGCTACCATATTTGAACAATTTCCCAACTTAAGTGAACTCTTCTTAGCTTTCACTTTCAAAAACATGTGGTCACCCACTTTAAATTCTCTGTGAGTTTTGCATTTATATGCATAACTTTTATGCCTGTCTTGAACAGCCTTTAAGTTATGTTTTATTTTCACCATTTTCTCTTCCAGTTCCCTTAGCAAATCTAGCCCGACCACTGCTCTGTTTGTTGTGTTTTCCCAACTCACTGGTGTGTTTCACTTTCTACCGTAAAGTGTCTCAAATGGTCTCATCTTTAGAGATGTTTGATACCCATTGTTATACGCAAATGCAACCAAATGTAAATATTTTTCCCACTGCGTCGGTTTGTCCATCACATACATTCTTAGCATATCTTCGATCATTTAGTTGAGTCTCTTTGTTTTCCCATCTGACATTGGATGATAGGTTGTGCTCAAGTTCATATTTGTCCCAAATCCTTTAAATAATCCATTCCAAAATTTGATGTAAATTTGGGATCCCTGTTAGATACAATTTTTTTGGGTATAGCATGCAATCTAGCAATTTCCTTCATAGAAATGTTGGTTGTGTTAGTTGCCTTGTGCGCGAGATTTACTAGAATAAAGTAGGCATCTTTAGTAAGCTTGTATATTACTGCCATGATATAATCATGTTGATTGGTAGTTATAGGAAGCTTCGTCATAAAATCCATTGTGAAAACTTCCCATTTCCACTCAAGAATGGGTAATGGTTGTAGAAAACCAGTTGGGTGTTTGTGCTCAACCTTTACATTTTGACATTTCAAACACTTGGCAATAAAATCAGCCACTTATTTCTTCATACCTGGCCAATAGTGTTGTTTCTTGATAGATGCAATTGTCTTTTGGTAGCCTGGGTGCCCAGCATAAGGCACATTGTGCATATCTTTTAATAGCAAATTCTTCAACTCCTAAGAATTTGGTAATTAAAATTTTCCCCTGTACATGAGGATTTCATCCTCTTTTAACTCAAAATCTTCAATTTTCTACTGCAAAATACCTTGTTGTAGCTTTGTCTTTATTTTCACATAGTGTTGATATAATTTTGTAGCCTCTATCATTTTGTCTTTCAAATCTGATTTGTACATGTTAATGGTTGTAGCATGCATCTCGTGCACCCCCATGTTGAGTGCATCAACCATTTTGTTCTCTTTACCCTTTATATGCTTTATATCAAAATCATACTCACCGAGGAACTCTAACCACTTGTTTTTTCCTGAAATTTAGATTTGGTTGTCCAAACAAATATTTTAGACCACTCTAGTTTGTCCTCAACTCAAATATTCTTCCCATGAGGTAGTGCCTCTACATCTTCAAAGTATGCATTATGGCTGCCAATTCCAAATCACGAGTAGCACAGTGCCTTTCATTCTCTTTTAATTTCTTTGATTTGTAGCACAAAACATGCCCATTATGACAAAGAACTCCATCGAGCCCTTCCTTTCATGCATCGATGCACACAATAAAGTCTTCATTAGGATCAACAATTCTCAAAATCAGTGCACTTGTCAACAAACTCTTCAAGTGTTGGAAACTCCTTTTACAATCAGAAGTCCACTCAAATCTCACACATTTCTTTTGCAAGGATGTGATTGGGTGTGCAATCTTTGAGACGCCTTCATTAAACCTTTTGTAGTACCCTGCAAGTCCCATCAAAGATCTCACCTCTACGACATTCCTTGGTGTTGGCCATCCTTCTATGGATTTTATCTTCTATGGGTCCATTATTATCCCTTCCTATGAAATGATATGACACAAGTAATGAATTTGCCTCTAGTAGAATGAGCACTTGCTCAACTTTGCACACAACTAATGTTCTCTCAACACTTGCAGCACCATCCTCAAGTGTTGCTCATGTTCTTCTTCAGACTTTGAATAAATAAGTATGTCATCCAAGAATACATTGACAAACTTATCTAAGTATTATCTGAAAATACCATTCATTAAACACAAGAAGACAGTTGGTGCATTTGACAACGCAAATGGCACTATTGTAAACTCATAATGGACATACCTCGTCCTGAAGGTTGTCTTGTTGATGTATTCCTCTTTAATTCTTACCTAATGATAGCATGATATGAGATCAATCTTAGGGAATATTGTTGTAACTTTAAGCTGGTCAAAGAGATCATCTATCCTTGGAAAAGGATACTTGTTCTTCACTATTACCTTATTTAGATGCCTGAAGTCAATGCAAAGTCTCAATGTTTCATCCTTTTTCTTCACAAATAATACTGGGGTGCCCCAAGGTGACACACTTGGGCGTATATACCCCTTCTTTATAATCTCTTCAAGTTGCATTTGCAATTATTTTAGTTCTAGTGCACTCATCCTATAAGGAGTCTTGGATACTAGAGCTACTCCAGGCATTAGATTTATAGAGAAATCAATATATCTTTGGGTGGAAACCCTGGCATTTCTATAAATACATCTTTAAACTCCCTTAGAACTACATACTATTCAATATTTGGCACTTTATCCTTAGGTTCCACCACCATATGTGTCACAAATACTTGACATCCTTTCCTGAAGCTTTTCTTCAGCTACAAGGCTAAAACTTATCTAATAGTTACAACCCTTGGAATACCCTGTACTATTTTCAAGTTCCCTTCTTCATCCAAGCAAGTAAAATCCTTATTATAACAATCTAGAACAGCATGATGCATGTCCAACCAATCCATACCAATTAGGCGATCATATGAGACCAAAAGTATAATATTCAAATTTGCTTGTGTGCTTAGTCCATTCATGTCCATTGGACATGCCTTAACCATCTCATTAAGTTTCATTTTTTCTCCTGTAGCTAGATGTACCAACCAAGGTTTCCCAAGCTTTATTTTTGGCAATTGAAATCTTTCCACCATCTTAGGATCTAGATAACTATGACTAGCTCCCAAATCAATTAAAATAGCAATGGGTTGGTTGTTGATATTACCTTCCACTTCAATCATATGTGACTGAAACTCAACTTGCTTGTTATTCTGGGCTACATAAATCCTAGGTACATTTCTGCCCATATCCTCCATTGTATCAACTTGTTGTACATTATGAATATTCCTCACTTTTTCACCTCTGTGAGGACAATCTATGTACATATGATCTCCCTCACAACCCCAACACTTCATTGGATGTTTCCTTGGTCTTTGCCCCATTTCCTCTGTCATTTTGGGCTCCTTGGGAGTTTGCTTTCCCTCAAAATTATTTCCAAAGAATGGTGGCTTGGTCCTCACTTTTTCACCTCCGTGAGGAAAATATATGTACATATGATCTCCCTCACAACCCCAACACTTCATTAGAAGTTTCCTTGGTCTTTTCCCCATTACCTCTGTCGTTTTGGGCTCTTTGGGAGTTGGCTTTCCCTAAAAATTATTTATGAAGAATGGTGGCTTGGTCCCCTTCCTCCTCTACTCCATC
Source organism: Picea engelmannii (assembly GCA_009831015.1). NCBI lineage: Eukaryota > Viridiplantae > Streptophyta > Pinopsida > Pinales > Pinaceae > Picea > Picea engelmannii. Next base: position 86,553 of record ML811401.1, on the reverse strand, counting down.
TTTCCTTTCTTCTTGTCTTCCCAAGCCTTTCGGTAAGTGGGTTTTCCTCTATGTTGATCATAGAGACACTTGGCTCTCCTTATAGTTTCCTCCAATGTCTTGAGATCATCATAATGTATATTATCGCTAATAAATGTTGGCAGCCCACTCAAATACCTCTGAATCTTAACTTGTTCATCCTTTATGAAAGAAACATACTTCAGTAGCTCTAAAAATCTCCTCTCATACTCATTTATGGTCATTCTTCTAAGCTTGAGTTCAAAGAACTCCTTCATTTTCCTATCATAGTAACGTTTGGTTAAGTATTTATTTTGAAAATACCTCTTGAACTCCCTCCAAGTAACCTTTCTCTCATCAATGTGTTGTACTTGCAAAAATTGGTCCCACCACATTGATGTTTTTCCCTTGAGTTGGTAGATGGCAATTCTCCCTTCTACATGTGAAGAGTAATTATGTAACTAAAAGTAATTCCTCATGCCTAGCATCCAAGTCTCTACATCCTCATCCTTATTG
>ML811401.1:57108-85562 GCA_009831015.1 Picea engelmannii | reverse complement strand
CATCATGTGTTCATACTCTACACACATAATACCAAGAGCACATACAATGCACCAATATTCAGTGTGCATATATTTTATGTCAAGCACTAATACTTAGCATGCTCAAATTTTGGGTTATGTGCATCATTATCTAGTGCGCACAACTTTAGTGTCACACACCAATATTCCACACAAATTACAGCTTTGCTCTGCGTCACACCAACATTCACCGTGCAGCCTCTCGCACCCAATACTCAATGCACAACTCCAATTACACTCCATGCAATGCCAATATTCCACCAGCACGCATTGCGCACCAACACTATGCACACGCCAACAATTTTTCTATATGCAGTGCTCATATTCAACGCGTGCTCATTGTGCATCACCAATATTCAATGTGCATGCCATGCACACTATCATTATGCATTCACCCATCAATTATGCATGGTTTCCATATTCATTGTGCATGTATTGCACTCTCATATTACGTGTGCTACACCAGTTCTATACCCAATAGTTCCAATATCCAGTGCGCACACACCACGTACTTCCATGCACCATAAGTTCTGCACCATGTAGTGCCAAAATTTAGTACCCTCGCACTACACACCAATCCTTAGGGCAAGCAAGTTCTTCACTCAACTGATTTTTCCATATTTTCAGCTTGTGACCCTGCGACCATTATAAAAAATTCCCACCTCGCCAACTTCATATTGATCTCTAGCCCATACAAGTCCAATGTTGAACCAAAAGCTCTGATACCACTTTGTAACGTCCCCAACTCTACTCTGTGCCATGTCATATCAAAATTTTGACCTCTGGTGCCACTTTGTAACATATCCAGACTCCTAGTTGAGTCTCGTTACCACATTGTAAAGCCTCCACTACCTCAACTCACTAAATAAAGCTCTGATATCAATTATTTCTTCTGTGGAAGCAACTCATTGAAACCAACAACGCGCACAACTATGTTTTCCTATTGCACGCAAATTGGTCTCATACCGCATGCAACAACTATTACATAGCAATTATGCACGCTCAACCGTCATTGTGTCGACCACGTCAACTATCCCTTAGCACACACAATGTTTCTAGCTTTGCATTAGAACCCATACGATTATTGTTGAAGTTACTTAACAAATAACGACTATAACAGCGGAATGAACTCATAATACAACTACACACTCAACCTTTCTTATGTCGCGCGCGGGGTCTATCCCATTTGCGTGCGCTGACTAATTTCCTTGTGCGCACAATGATTCAGGCCTTGCCTCATAATCCAATGATCATTACCACAGAATTATCTAACAAGAAACACTTAATAACTACCATGCTCTACATCTACAACAATTATGTAGAACTAACAATACATGCACATCCCAACATAATTATGTACCAATTCCATAAACAAATATAACATAAGCATTCACAAGTTAAATAGTATATAAACACATATAAATTGTCATGGAACATGCTCTGCATATGCATATGCAGCAATCATGCAGTTCTAAAACATATATAATCCATGCATAAATATATATACAATTGTAATACATAATATATTTAACATCCATATGCACATTACTCGAAGAATAATACACATAAGAAGACACTTATCTTTTGTTGGAATTCATGAATTGCGCACAGACCTTAGACATTCCTCCCAACCATAGACTAAGCTTCTCAGAAACTCTCAGCAGCAGGTCACCCCCGAGATGGAGTTAAAACTCCACTTGGGAAAAGGAATCTTGACCCGGCTAAGGTCTCTCTGACCTCAGAAATACTCAGACTCGGGTGCCAATTCTAATGGCCAGCCTACACTCCCTCATTCCCCACATGCATGTCCCACTGCAAGAAGTGTTCCCCTTCTCTGCTAGATAATCCTTCAGCTACCCCACTTCCCTTCTGGGGCTTCAGCAATAGGCTGGACAGGAAATCACCGAGCCTGTAGTTGTTACTTGGCACCTTGGAAATCAATTCCCAGTAGTTCTCTCACCTAGAGAGAATGCTCACAGGCCTGAAAACCTACTTCTTTGATAGACACAGGCCTAACAACTCACTTCTTTGACAGACACGGGCCTAACAATCTGCCTCTTCCACCCAATTCCCTAGTTTACTCGTTCTCTCCAGCTCCCAAATTTTTTCCTCAATGGGCGCAGGTGATGGTAGCATGAAATAATGAATGACCAGAGAATAGTGATGGTCCAATTGTCGATGGAAAGAGTGAATATATCCCCCCCTGAATACACTAAGGCCAAACAATATATTTGCATGAATATAAATAGACACTTGTCACCTTGAGAACTAACTTAACTCTACTTGTTGACTCGTTCTCATTCCTTAGGAACTTAGGATAAATACATATGTCATAATTATACTTTTGGAAATATTATTTAAATATTCCCTTTAAGCTTCCCACATCTTTCCCATTCTAGTGGAGTTTTAACCCCCCATCTCTTTTCAACTAATTGGTTTGCACGCAGTGATATGTTTTATTAATATCTAAGTGCAATTACATTTTACAAAAATAGGCGCACTAGCCTTTGTAGCAATCCAGGCTCTCCAACCTAATAGCCACACCGACACTCTGGCCTCAATATTCATATATACAAAGGCTCTCCATCCCCAAAAATATCCTAGCTACAAACACGGTCCGATGTGCACTTTGAAGTGATCCTCGCGCACATACTCAGGTGCGCGCAAAGCTATGAAACGGTCGTGCACTCTTCCCTTGGTTCACGCATACGAAAATCCTCGCTCACTTACTCAAGTGTGCGCAAAGCTATGAAATGGGTGTGCACTCTTCCGTTGGTGCGTGCGTGCTAAATTGTACCCAAAACTTGTGTGCCCACGACTCACCATCCTATATGTACATTTACATTACAATTGGGGTTCAACCTAGGGGTATTATAGAAGTACTTATTGGAACAATAAACATATTTAGAAGAGCAACAAAAATGGGTAAAGATCCTAGGGCATGAATTTGTAATGTCTACGAAAAAGAGAGAGAATGTGGTAGTGGATGCACTTTCAAAGAAAGAAGAGGACATTGAGGCCTTACATTGGGATATTTCCATTCTATAAGTTAATTGGGTGAAAAAAGAACTAATAGAATGACAATAGGACCATAATATATGGAAGCTCATTAAACAACTACAACAAGGCACTAGTGCATCAAATAAATTTGTGTGAAAAAATGATTCACCATGTTATAACAATCACCTATATTTATGTAAGAATTCCCAACTCAAATGGAAGGTCTTTTCATAACTACACACTTCTCATGTAGGGGAACATTCATAAATTCTGAAAACTCATCACATGATTGAGAAGAAATTTTTTTCTTTCGAAGGTCTTAAAATTAATGTTCAAAACTTTGTGGCGAAGTGTTTGGTTTTCTTATATAACAAAAGAAAGGCGTTGAATACCCCAAATATTCTAGAATCATTAGCCATACTAACTTAGTGTTAGGAAGAGATCTCAACGAATTTTATTGACACATGTCTACCAAAGTCTATTGGGAAGAATGTCATCATGGTGTTGGTGGATTGACACACAAAGTATGCCCATTTTTACTCACTTTCTCATCCTTTTAAATCAAGTACGTTGGCCTCCATTCCTTGAAACAAATATTCAAGAGCTTAATGGAAACCTCAAGATTATTGTAAGTGACATAGATCCAATTTTCATTAGCAATTTTTGGACGTTTTCTTTTTTGGGGTACTCAATTGGCTCATAGCTCTTCTTACCTTCCCCAGTTTGATGGGGAAATTGAGAATAAATGTCTAGATGGTTATCTTTGTTGTTTTGCATATGATAAACATTCACAATGGGTCAAATGGTTTCCTTTGACCAAATAGTGGTACAACACTTCCATACTTCATCCAGAATGTCCCCATTTATGACACTCTATGGGTACCATACTCCATTCATCACATCACCTTAAGAGGGAAACCTAAGGTTTAAGCAGTGGTGGATGGCAATGAGTACTAGTAAGATATTCTCCAACTATTAAAAGACAACTCAGCTATAATACAAAACATGATTAAATGACAAGCATATCGGCATTGCAATGAAAGACACTCTAAAGTAGTGGGGGGCGGGGGGGGGTTGGGTATTCCTAAGGCAACAACCACATAAACACATGTCCCTTAAGAAACAAAAAAGAATAATAAATTAACACCCAAGTACTTTGGTTCCTATAAGGTGTTGCTAAGGATTGGCAATATGGCTTATAGAGTGTAGTTACCTCCATATTCACATGTATATCTCGTCTTCAATGTTTCTTGTTTAAAGAAGGTAATCAATGACAAGATCCTAGGTCATACTATTTGACAACACTACATGAAGAGGGAAAACCCATACTAAAATCTAAAACAATGATTGAAACATAAATCAAGTAACCACAAAATCAATAAATTATTGAACACCTCATCAAGTGGAAGAACCCGCCAATAAAATATGTGGCTTGGGAAGATGATTTTTTCCTCATACAAAGGCATTCACTATTGATCAACATTGAGGGAAGCACTAGTTTGAAGGGGACGGGCATTTTGATCCCCCAACCATAACCCTCATTCATTATCCTTACATTAATTGTGGTTATGTTGGCTTGTTATTATTGCATTCTTTCCCTATTTTTCTCATATTTATACATTAAGGGATGCACTTGAACGATCATCTTATTTTGTGCATTTGATATCTTGTAATAAGAGGTTTCCCACTCACAGAAACTTTTGTTAATTTCTCTTTAACTTGGCACCGAACCATTAATTCTGAGCAAAACACATTTACTAAATAATAGTACAATTATACATTATTTACGAAAAAATCAACAGAAGCATTAAGCGGAAACCAAACATATTTGCACACGTGATATTGAGTAAATACCCTTGGAAAATCCCTTGCAGGAAAATCATGTTTGTGATGATTTTATTGCTATAAAATCAAGGCTCCCATCCTGGGATAATGGCTCTTCAGAGGAAATACAAATCAACAAATAGCCAAGCCCTACAAACCTCAAGATCAGTCCTTTGATCTTGTTGGTTGGTTGTTATATCCCTTGTTGTCCCTTTACACTCTTTCCTCGACCCTTGCCCTTGCACACTTGAATGTTTACTGACTCTTTGTGTACCATCACTATGTCTCCTCCTCTCACTTAGGTTTCCTTTTATAATCTTGAGATTTGACCAAATCAATCACTAACCAAAACCCTAGATATCTAAAGTAATCAAAGGTTGAGATCTAATCTCACCTTCACTTTTAGATCCAATGGCTAGGACTTAATTTAAGTCACTTAAGTTAATAATGCTAAAAACTTAGGCATTTAACTTAATTAATATCACATTAATTAAAAAGTTCATTCACTTTAATTATTACTCATATAGTGAAATTCCTAAGGTTCTGAGAGGTTACAAGGATGACTTCCACATGCTAGACATCGATCCTATGTGGAAGTACCTATCTGATGCTAAATACATCAACATTGGACCTCTTAGAGAGGAAGGTACTTCCACCACCTTGAGGTGGCTCTGTCTTCGCTACAAAATCCACTACCATGATTGCTCTTCAATCCACCTGATTGTTCGCTCCCTCTAAAACGAAAGTTATCCCTGCCATCTCACTCGGACCTGTTAGCAACTAGATTTGTTATCCAATTTTTTTCCATTTTCCTAAGCCTATGCATTCCTAAAGGCCTTCTTACAAGCCCAATCTGTAACCTTGGTCTAAACTCATGCATGCCCTGTTCATTTCTAAGTTGTGTTTGTTTTTTCTATCCTGTGATGCAATAACTTTATTTACCTTCCAAAAAAGAACATTATTAAGACTACTCTAGTGATGAAGGGTTCCCACCTCTTGATGTCAACTACAAGTACTATGGATCTCATGTTCTCATCATGGATACATAGTTACAAAAGTATGTGTTAGAAGTGAATTATTTGTATGATATCGATCAAAACAGTGGGGACAATGTAGGATTGGTACAAGCAAGTAGCCATCAAATTGCTTTTATAATCAAGGGTCTAATCAATCTAGTTTGCATAAGTTACATAGAAGAACCATTTTAATCTTTAAAAATGTAGCTTGAACTTATTTATGGCCAAATGTTGCTTATATTAACAAAATCAATAGAGAAGTACTTTGGAAAAAATGCCCAGTTTGATATGAGGCCATTACTTGGTGAGACAGACATGGTCTTTTTATTTCTTTTATATTCTTTTAGTTGGAATCCTGCAACATTTTTGCATGCCTATACATGTGTCCTTCTTTCTTATGCAACAAGGCAAGCTACAAGTGGTATATTGCAAGATATTGTTGATTCTCGGGTTATATTTGCAATTCTCATTACTTGGCATAAAGTTATAAGCATTGGTGGAAAAAGTTGTATTGGACTGGGAGAGAGCTAAAAATTAAAGTTGCTCCAGGTTCTAACATTTTTTGTCAAATTGAAGGAAAGTTATGATGAGTTTTGCCCTATGCTGCAAAAAAGCCATGCTTTCTGTAGCGTCCCTGTTTTACTGAATGTGCAGGAGTTTTCTGGAAATGATTGTTTTTGAGGTCATTTCTGGGTGCGATTTCCGAGTAAATGGGGCCTAATCTCAAAAACCTAATACATGGGTTTTTCGGGAACATGCCAAATTAGAAAAACCTCTCTCAACTTTTCAAAAGATGTCATGTTTTGGGAATAACAAGTGAATCTCTGAAGCCTATTTTCAGAAATTCGCCAATTTGGTTTCTTAAAAATACTCAGTCAACATAACATATGGCAGACACCTGATTAATTCGATTTGGGGGATTAGATGTTAGCAATATCCACCTATTCATTAGTTGGTTGTAGATCCACCTATTTTGGATCTGAGATTTGTAACGATAAATTTATATATTGTAAAACAAATGGGGGAGGAAAGGGAGTTGGGGGGAGAGGTCTGAGAAATTGTAATGGAAGCAGCTTCATGCCCTGCAACATCTCATGCTCAGGGATTCAAACATTTTGTTAGTTAGACTGTGCTCTTATTGTAATCATGTGCTACTTCTACTTATTTGAATATGAAGGCAATTTCTGCATTGCATTAATTGTCATCTCAGTTTCAGATCTAATTGCAATACAGATTTTCTTGCTAATTGCATGTGACTGATAGTTTGTATTTAAATACTTGGTTCTGATCCAAAATATGATTTTAGGTCTGAATATCTTCTTGGTGAATGTATGAGTTAGCATATTGTGACACTTATGCATTCATGTTTGTTCCTTGTTCCTCCATATCTCATTTTCCATTAAATGTCTAGCTATTAGAGTGAATGCCCCTGACTATATGAAGTGTTTCTTATTCATTTGAATTTGAACTTGATTTACCATATCAGACACCCAATTTGTTTGATCTACTTTATCTACCTACCAAAACAACTATTGCAATAACTAAGGTGCCCTAGCTTTTCTATATTGCATTTTAGTGCAAACTTTAGGGATAACAAGACTTGTCTTCAAAGACGTGTTGCCTATGCTCCTAGAATCCTTCTGCTTCTGAGCATCATGAATAGTCATCTCGTACCATGAATCCTCCTTGACATACTTGGAAGGATGTTCCTTCCCCTATGAACCTGAAGGTTGACTCCCTCTGATCATCTCAACCTTTGGAGCTATCTGCTCCTCGTTCTCTGCCACTCTCATCGATAGATATGTCATCCCCTGATCTCAGGATGAAATTCCTTCTTCACCTATATGATATCCCCTTGATTCATAGTCCTTCATCACCCAAGCACTTGAGAAAAAGTCCTTCTTTGATCCAAAGTGATGTGATGACTCAAGCAAACTTGAGGTTGTCCACTACCATCTTCCTCCTTAGCTGGATGCCTGAACCTCTGCCCGAGGTTTCTCTACATGCTGCCTGAACCTTTGTCTGCTACTCGGATCTCTATTGCATGCTACCTAGAAATTTGTCCACTGCCTAGATCTATGTTCTCTATTTCTTGAACCTACTACCTAATCACATTGCCTGCTGCCCAAACCTGTCTGGGGTTGCCCATGGCATTTTGTTGTTGTCTTGTGACTTTAGCAACTGCCCGAGTCCTTCTGGGAATTGCCCGACTATTTTATGGGCTTCTCGAGCCCTCCTGGGATGCTCAAGGGATTTTTGGGTCTACCCGAGGATGCTTGACTATATTCCCTAACCCCACAGCCCCTACTGAGTGGCTATTGTGATGATCAACATGACTTCTTATGTGGCAGCTTCCTACTGGATTGTTGGTTGGTTGGCGACCAAGCCAACCTCTGTCGGTCATCCTCTTGCATGCGCATCTTCGTTGGATTCCTTACACCTTACCTATTGGGTGTTTTTGTCATCCTCAGTCCACTCCACATCAATTTTTTACTTTTTCCCACGTCACAACCCAACACACAACAATTTGTGCAATTGCAACAATAATAGGATAGCTGGATTGCTACTTCAGCCATTTGCCTTCTCTCTTTCTAGTGGTTGGTTACTCCATGCGATCCCAAGCTCAATCTACAGTAATCATTACCTCTACGTAGCATCACTCCTACCAATGCTACTCTTCCAACACGACGAATCCAATTCTCTTCAGCATTTGATCCACCGACGACTCAACTCCACGTCCTCTACAGTAAACAACACTCAACTTCATGACCCATGGCCTACAAATCTTCCAAATGATTTCCTCTACAGTAGTCGGCGACCATATGTACAGCCTATACGACTATACAGACCCTTTCTTTAAAAAAATAATTAATTTACCCTCTGCAACCCTGTAGAAAAATAAAACAATTTCCCATGTTGTAAACTCATGAACTGTGTGCAACATGGTTTCCTTTCATAATATCATCTCTGATACCATGTTAATTTTTCTTTAACCTAGCGCCCAACCATTAATTTCAAGAAAAACACATTTACTGAATAATAGTACAACTAAGTTATTAACAATAAATTCAGCAAAATGATTAAACATAAACCAAACACATTTTCACACATGATCTTGGGTAAATACCCCTGGAAAAACCCTTGCGGGAAAACCAGATCTGTGATGATTTTATTGTTATAAAATCAAGGATCCCCGTCTGGGATAATTTCCCTTCAGAGGAAATAGAAATCAACAAATAACCAACCCTACAAACCTCAAGATCATTCCTTCAATATTTCTAGTTGGTTGTTATATCCCTTGTTGTCCCTTTACACCCTTTCCTCTACCCATACCCATGCACACCTGAATTTTTACTCACTCTTTTTGTACCATCCCTATGTCTCCTCCTCTCACTTAGGCTTCCTTTTATAATCTTGAGATTTGACCAAATCAATCACTAACCAAAAACCTAGATCTCCAAAGTGATCAAAGGTTGAGATCTAATCTCACCTTGACTTTTAGATCCAAAGGATAGGACTTAATTTAAGTCACTTAAGTTACTAATGCCAAAAACTTAGGCATTTATCTTAATTAATATCGCATTAATTAAAAAGTTCATTCACTTTAATTATTACTCATAAAGTGAAATTCCTAAGGTTCTAAGAGGTTACAAGTACGACTTCCACATGCTAGAAACTGAGCCTATGTGGAAGTACTTGTGTGATGCTAAATACATCAACAACTTCTTATTCATTCACTCTTTTACTTGACTTGGGCATGCATTATTGAATTGAGTCTTTTTATGTTTATTTTACTATTTGGTCTATAACATGCACCATCATTTGTTATTATATTAACTAAAGTGTCATTGGTTATTATTTGTTGTGTGCGAAATTATTGGAATGACAATGCTTGAATAACTTAAAATCATCACAAACTTATTAGACATATTGTTTTGATGGAAGCAAAAAAAATAATCTCAAAAGAGGACTAGGTTGGTGTAATATTTCTGCATTAATTGAGATTGAAGGGTGAGGATGTTGTTGCCACTATGATCAACAACAATCATCCATTACAATAAATTGCTTGAGTGAGATGCAAAGTTAGACATGGAAAGGACTGATAATTTGTAGTAGCGAGGATGAAATAATCAAGAAGGTTGCACTGAAAATCCACAAACAATAATTGATTGCTCATTTACAACCAAAAATCATGGAGCAAATATTCAAACCACAGTGCATCCTCAACAAACCCAAATAGGGAGAGTAGTTTGATTGAATGTTGGTGGAGAAATGGTTGTAGGATTCCCTAAATATCAACATGCCACTATTGAACTCTTGATTTTTAATTGTTGGAAGCTCGAATGCGGTACCAAAGGATAGTGACCAATAGGTGAACAAAATGAATGATGATAATCTAATAAGACGTCAACCTAGGAAATCACATGCTTAGTTTTTGTAGGGTAAAACAAGTTGCACAGAACCCTACAGGGCTTTCTTGAAATTACCAAAAGCCATGCTTTTGGCCTCTATGAATGGTTTCTCTCAGTGGCAACTGAATTTCAAGGATTAACTCCTACTTATGATATATGATGAAAACATTGTAATATGTAATGTAGTAAGACAAGCATAAAGTCTATATATGAAGCAATGATGAGAACAAAAGAGAAAAGTTGGGGATGAATATTTCACAGGATCAATTGAGAGATTTAAGGAGATATTCATGGAGATATTGTGGAGATAGTTATGCATATGGTTGAACTAGAAGCATAATTATGACATGGTGGGTATAGTTACCTATTTTTATATAAAGGGGCCAATTGTACAATAGAAACACACATGGGAATAGTTTGATCGAATGGAATTCTCCTTTAAGGGTTTATTGAGTGTAGACGCCCAATATCCCTTTCTTGATAGATGTTTGTGTGTAATTGTTGTTGAATCATAAACCAAATATTTGGTATGAGAGCCATTGAGTTCTTGAGGTTGTGAGAGTTTTGTGTGAGGAGTTATCCTCTATAATATCTCCTCCAAATCCCAAGAATGAGAGCTACTAGATCAAGGTGTTGTGCACACGTGATGTAATTTTTCTTTGATTACTATTATGGATTGATGTGGAATCCAAGGAGATTGGCTTTGAAATTTCCATCTGTGACAAAATTTGTTCATTGTGTCGATTGGGAGTATGATTTGTTGATGTTGGGGCATGAACTTATTGATGTTTTAGTATATGTGGGAGGATATTTCCCTCCTAGATGACCTTTCTTAAATGTGTAGAAGATTCTAGAAGCAAGAGATCCATTAGACAGATCTTGAAATACCCTAGAAGAGAAGTCAGCCCAGAAGAATAAAGTATAATGAAAAGACACCTTCTGAGAAGAGAAGTTGGCCCAGCTAGAAGGACGGGAAGACTATAAATAGAAGTTTTCTTGGATCATTTTTTCACTCTTTCACACTCTCCCAACAACATAGAAGCAAGGCACAAGTTTGGAGGAAGTGATGCAGTAGTTGCAGCTGCACAGTTTATTATCGCTCAATCTTCTGGTATCTCTCTCTTGTGTGCTACTCCTTGAGGAGGTGCACTACCTTTGTATGGTGTTGTTGTTGCAGTTGGAGTGGTAATTATGGTTGAGATAGCACTTGTGTTAGGGTTTATCTGATTGGGCTTGCTTTGTGAAAAGAATATATCTAACATAGGTTGTTGGGTTTTTCCCCCATTTTGGGTTTTCCCGGGATAAATCTCTTGTGTTCTTTTTTGTCTCTTATTTATGTTTCTATTGCTCAGTACCTGATATATATGTTAATGGTAATGAAGTAAAATAACACTAGTAACATTAATGCTTTATAAATAAGGGAAATCCAAAATGGTATCAGAGTTGGTTACCTTCATAATAGTTTAACCACTGGAAGGAAGATCGGTACAGCGGCACCTTGCAGCTGCAATACCTTTTTAAGCTCGTTGGGAACTTTCCCAAGGACGTTGGGGATAATTATTGCAAATATAAGTGCACCCTACTCTAGTGCACCCCCTGAAACCCTAAACATACAGTTTGGTGAAGTTTGAAGAATTGAGTTTTCCAAGGGCTAGGATTTCTACTAGCAAAAAATGTCTACCAACATGAGAGTAGAAGACAGATTGGATGAAGCAAATAACTTCAAATCCTAGAAGCACAGAGTTCTCCTCATTCTAGAAGAGAACGATCTATTAGATCACGTAATAAAGATCTTACAAAACCTGAAGATGAAGAAGCAAAAGCGAAGTTCAAGAAGAATGAGGTCAAGGCCAAGAGGATCTTGACAGATTCAATCAAGGATCACCTGATACCCAATGTATCAGAACTGAATACACCAAAGGAGATGTTTTATTCCCTAACCAGACTATATGAAAGTAAGAATACCAGTCGAAATCTTACTTTGAGGCATCAATTCAAAAACGTGACAAGTCAGAAACATTGGTCAACTATTTTATGAAGATCTCGTAGATCAAGGATCAATTGGTAGCTATTGGAGATCCAGTAGAAGACATTGAACTTGTGGCCACCACACTCAATGGATTCCCTCCCTCGTGGGACCCATTTGTTCAAGAAATTTGCGAAAGAAGGAGATTTCCCAATTTTGACAAGCTATGGTCAGATTGCACTCGATAGGAATCCAAGTTGATATCCAAGACACAAAATACTAATGAGGAAGAAAATCAAGCACTTGTTGCCCAAGTGAAGAAGAGAAAGAAAAGGGAATAAGGCATCCTGAAGAAGTCTAAGAGACCTCGTTACAAGAAGGATGTGTCAAATATCAAATGCTACAGTTTCTAGAAGTTGGGACATTATGCCTTTCAATGTCCAAATAGAAATGAAAAAGAGAAGAAACACCAGGCACATGCAACAGGATGTCGAAGAGCATTTAAAGGCATCAAAGGATGAAGAATTTGTCTTTTATACAATGGTGTTTTCATATGAACGATAGAAGGAAACTCAAGCATGACAACAACACTAGACTCCAAGTTTGCATATCAGGTTTGATATTTTATATTGTTGTTGCTTAAGAAAGTATTGTACCTAGGATAACAGTCTTTACAACTTTATTATTTTTTATTATTATCAATTGTTTAGGTACACCTGAATACTGTTGGTACGATTATCATTAAGAAAATGTTCATTGTTAATGATATACGTGTCTGCAAGATGAAATTGATCTCTTCTAGGAGATGTTCTTGATTACTAACCATTCCATGAAGGTGACCATGGAAATGTTGTTCTGATCTCTTGTTTTGGATAGGTCATAGGCGATATCTCTGAGAAGGATCTATGATGACAGTTGCACGAGGAAACTATTTAGACATTCACTAGCCGAGACATAGAACTATGTACATGAACATACACACCCATGTGAAGTAGAATATGAAGAAGAGTATCTCTTATAGAGATTAAATGTGAGGAGCAAAAGGCTACAAAGATGACCGTACAGTTAATTTGACCGCTCTTTAGATCATCACGAAGAGTCATTAGTACCAGAAGGGCCTACCTAGAAATGATGCAGTAAAACCAGCATGTTCTCGTGATACCTTTCATAATGCAAAGGAGACACATATACATGACATTGATAATCCATACTATGAAGAGACGAAAATGACTCCACCAGTGGTGAGGCAGGCATCCCCACCAAGTACTAGCTCAGAAGGAGCTAGATTTCAAAGGGAGTCAACCCTTAGGATCCAGTAGGGAGGAGCAACCTCCTAGCACAGTCCATAGGAGATCAGACTTCAGAAGAAGTCAACAGATGGAGTGGAAGCGGGTGGATCTAGAGATCATATAGACTAAGAGGGAGTCAAGATTCAGAGGGAGCATGCAGATTCAGAGTGAGCTTGATTTCGGAGAGAGTCGGTGGCTTAGAGAATTTCATTTAGAAAGTATTCCTTCTCAGATTCATATAGGACATATTCCAGAACTGACAGACAGATGCCATGAGTTGAGGAGGCTAGATCGAAGCTTCAGAGACATCTAGGAGATGTGAAATCTCCTGGGAGGATTCCCTTGTCTCAATAGACCTTGTTGCAGTGACAAAGGAGGTAGCCATTCAGAAGGACTGGGATATAGATTTTGCCTCAATTCCAGAAACTACACATGTTTTCCAGCTATGTGGTATTGATGAGAAGCATCATTGATTCAGAGCCTTCCACCATTGAAGAAGCTGCTGAGAAGCGGGAATGGAAGGATGCCATGATGAAGGAGTATCATTCCACCATGAAGAATGATGTGTGAGAAGTGGTTTCAAGACTAGAAGGGAAATCAGTAGTGACTTCCAAGTTGATCTACAAGATCAAGCATGTTGTAGACGATAGCATAGAGATGTACAAAGCTTGATTTTTGGCATGTTGATTCTCCCAGCAATAGGGAGAAGATTATGATGAGACACTTGCTTCGATAGCCATAAGAAGTGTACATAGAGCAACCACAAGATACATGAGAAGGAGTCTCATGTCTGCATATTGAAGAAGGATTTGTACGGACCTAAATAGGCACCCAGGACATGATATGCTAGATCAGATAGTTATTTGATGAGCTTGTGGATGGTTTCCCATTGATCCTATATGTGGATGACATGTTTCTGATAGGAGATGAGAATCTCATAGTTGGGTGTAAGAGGGAGCTCTCTTCAGAGTTCGAGATGAAGGATCTAGGTCTGATGCACTAATTCTTGGGATTGGAAGTGTGGCAGAGATCAGACGAGATTTTTCCTTAGCTGGGGAAAATATACTGTTGAGATCCTACAGAGATTCGAGATGATCGAATGAAAGTCCATGACCAAACCCATGACAATAAATCTGGAGCTTTTGAGTGACAAATATTCAAATTTGGTGGATCCCATGATGTACAAACAATTGATTGGATCCTTGATGTACCTAGTTAACACCAGGCCAGACATATGCTTTGCAGTGAATACCTTGAGTCAACACATGGTTGAAACTAGACAAGTACATTGGATGGAAGCAAATAATATGTTGAGGTAACTTCATGGTATGGTATGGATTGAGATATGTCTCAAGCGGAGATGTGAAGCTGCATGGATATACAGATTCTCACTGGGAAGGGAGTACAATGGATCAGAAGAGTACTTTCGGATGTTGTTTTAGTTTGGGATCATGCACAATCTAATGGTTGAGTAGGAAGTAGACATCGTTGGCACTCAGTACATCAAAAGTAGAGTATATAGCAGCAAGTTGTGAAGCAGTATGGCTCTGGAAGTTGCTAGCTGGGATATTTGATCTAGAATTGGATCCAACTTTGATAAATTGTGACAATCAAAGTTGCATGAAGCTTACCAAGAAACTTGTATTCCATGATAGGTCTAAGCATATAGAGATCAAATATCATTACATCTGGGACATGGTGGAGAGAAGAGTTGTGCAGCTCTAGTACATATCCAAGGACGAGCAGATAATGAACATTTTCATGAATCCCTTGTCAAGAGTGGCGTATGAGTACTTCAGGGACAAGATTGGAGTGTTGTCGAATTTCCACCCTCGTTGAGAGGAAGGTGTGTTGTTTCTTCTCATGTCGACTAACCCCTCTGGCCAAGGGTTCCTTGGATCAGTCACGTGAGGTGACTGAGGGGGTAATGCATTGTCGGACCTGCTGAGAGAAGAAACATCACACACATAGTCGTAAGTCTATGGCGGAGGTTGTGTGACTCCAGACAGTAGTTGTATGCTACTTCGGTGGATGTGTTCCACTAGCAGAGGTTGTGTGACTCTGGAAAGTAGTTGTGTGCTACTTCGATCGATGTGTTCCACTAGTGGAGGTTGTGTGACTCCAGACAGTAGCTTTGTGCTACTTCAATGGTTGTGTACCACTGGCAAAGACTATGTGTCTCTGGATAGTAGTTGTGTGATACTACGGTGGATGTGTTCCACTAGCGGAGGTTGTGTGACTTCAGGCAGTAGCTGTGTGCTACTTCGGTGGTTGTGTATCACTGGCGAAGACTATGTGTCTCTAGACAGTAGTTGTGTGCTACTACAGTGGATGTGTTCCATTGGCAGTGACTGTGTGTCACTGGAAAGTAGTTGTGATCTATCAAATGACGTTATAGTAGATCTGTGCTACTAGCTAATTGTCATGGAGATTACCAGATCGTTTGGATATAATTGTGTGTGCTATCGTTTGATTGCAAAGATTGTGCTTGATGATTCGAGCTACCAATGGAATTGTAACAGTCGTGTGCCTACTAGCAAATTACAGAGTAGTCAGTGGACTAACAAATGAAGACATCATGAAATATGCCTCCCTAAGAGTGTTGATGTTTTGGTAGCTTCGAGAGGATATTTCCCTCCTAGATGACATTTCTTAGATGTGGATAATATTATGGAAGCAAGATATCCTTTGGACAGATGTTGAAATACCCTAGAAGAGAAGTTGTCCCAGAAGAATAAAGTATAATGAAAAGACACCTTCCCAGAAGAGAAGTCGGCCCAGCTAGAAGGACAGGAAGACTATAAATAGAAGATGTCTTGGCTCATTTGTTCACTCACTCACACTCTCCTAGCTACACAGAAGCAAGGCACGAGTTTGGAGGAAGTGATGCAGTAACTGCAACTGCACAATTTATTATTTCTCAGTCTTTTGGTATCTCTCTCTTGTGCACTACTCCTTGAGGAGGTGCGCTACCTTTGTATGGTGTTGTTGCTGCAACCGGGGTGATAATTCTGGTTGAGTTAGCACTTGTGCTAGGGTTTATCTAATTGGACTTGCTTTGTGAATGGAATCTATCTAAGAAAGGTTGTTGGGTTTTTCCCCCATTTGGGGTTTTCCTAGGATAAATCTCTTATGTTCTTTTCTATCTCTTGTTTATGTTTCTATTGCTCAGTACATGATATATATGTTAATGGTAATGAAGTAAAAGAACACTAGTAACACTAATGCTCTGTAAATAAGGAAAATCCAACAAAACTTACCAAGTAGTGGAGATCATTGTTGTCAAATGAGTGTGGGATGCATGAGTGTTTGACTGATGAGAATGATGGGTTGCTACTAGATCGAGGGTGGATCTAGGTAGTGGTTATCATGTTGGAGACAAGATAAATAGTAATGAGAGATCTTGTAGGAGAAGGTGAATCACATCAACAAATTGTTGAACAAACAACCTTGTAATTTATGATCACTTGAAGAGATTATAAATGCATATTATCTTATGCTTAATTGCTACCCGATTTCTTATTATTGTCGAGAAGAGAGATCGCTCAAATCGATTATATGATATCATCATGTAGGAGGTATATTAGGAGCACGAGTCAATTGGACCGAATAGATAATATCTATCATGTCACTGCGTAGAGTCAATGACATGGTTGACAAGATGTGTTCTATAGAATAGATGTCGAATTTTCACTGCACAATATTTCCTATACAACTACCAAAGGAGAATATGCCAATGATGTGCCAATTATACAAGAAATAAAAATAAAGAACAAAAAGATTGTTTTGATATGGTTTTTGGGCAATTTATGGCTAGATTTATTGTGTGGTGTGCTTGTGGAAATACCACAAAATCTCTAGTAATCATGGTGACTACAACTGCAACCATTGAAGAGCTATGTTAGTTCGAGTCTCATCGACATCAACTAGATCACAATTACAATTGAACAGATAGGTAAATGAAAATCAAGGAAAAACATTGTTAATGGGGAAAGAGCATCAATAAAGGATGGGTGTTAGTCACCCATACTAGAAAAAATCCATTAAATAAGGTTGGAATCATACATAGTTGCCAACATCTAGACTAAGATTCAGGTATCGATCGCCCAATAGAAACAACAAAGGGAACAAGAAGAATCCATCCTTTGTAACTAACTTGCATAGTAAAATAGCAAATCAAGAAGGAGTAACATGCATACACACCCCTGAAGAGAAATCATTTGCTAGGAATAGATTTGTAGGGGCCCGTAGTTTTTCTGTGCCTATTCTACAGTGGCAATAATAAGTTGAAGGAGAATGATAACCTTGAGTGTGCAACAAATCCCCATTGGAAATTGTGAAGCATGCAAAGTTTGGAGGTAAACCTAATTTTTAAATTTTCATCCCACGTTTAATACATAATCTTCATTTTCTTTTTTATATTGAAAAATGAATGCAGTGACTTGTAATAGAGAAGTGGAGCTTGCTAGGGTGTTTGTAATAGAGAAGTGGAGCTTGCTAGGGTGTTTGTAATAGAGAAGTGGAGCTTGCTAGGGTGTTTGTAATAGAGAATCTCGCAAAGATTGAAAGAGAGGGTTTTCGAAGATAAAAGGTTTTTACAAAGAAAACAACACCCTCATAAACCTTTTGGGCATGGCCTACAAGCCAATATTGTGTTTAAGATTTAAAGTTTGATAGGCATTGCTCATGATCCAATATTGTTATTAAGTTGTTGTGATCCTCTGCTCTTCGAGGCCAAAGATCCTAGAGAAGTTATTGAAGTCATACAAGTAATTTTGTGTGAAGAATCTATTCATGTAAAGAGTTATCAAAAGGGTTATATTGTTGATGTGATGAATCAAACTCAAGTGAAAATTAGAGTCAAAGTCAAAGTGTTTATTAATGTGAAGAATCAATGGCAAAGTAACAACTACAATTGAAGTTAAATTTGAAGTCAAGTTGAGAGTTTAGAGCCAAATTAAATTCAAAGTCAATTCCACATGTGGGTTGAAATATCTTAGTTATGTAATGAAGTCTCGATAAAGCAATAATGAAAGTCAAAGTCAAGTCAATATTTAAGTGATGTACGATCATGAAAATGGTGTGTCAATTAATTTTACAAACCAAGGTCATAGGGGTCTTGTTGGACCTTGATCAACTCCTATAAGAAACATATTTTTATGCAGGTACAAAAGAAAATAATTGAAGAAGGTGATAGAGGAAGGTACGAGAAAAATGAATAAAGAAGAAGATGCAGACTTCGTGACAGAAGATGACAAATGAAAGAAAGCAAACAAAAGAAGTAGAAGACAAACTCTTGATGAAGTGCACCAAGAGGCAAAACTTGACGAAGTTTAATGCAATAAAAACAAAAAGAAGGAAGCAAAGTAAGGTAAGAATAAATAGTATAGTGTATTCAATAATTAAGATGCAAAATTGAAGTGGAAATGAAATCCTTAAGAAGATTGATGATCCTCCTTGATAGTGTTTTTTGATGATGGAAAATAAAATGGTCTTGGTCCTATGTTTGTACAAGGGATAGTTTATCCTCAAATGAAAATTTTAATTATGTTTACTTGAGTCAAATGTTGATGTAATCCCTCATCAGGCATGTATACCCCCATAACCTGATTGTTGATTAGTTTGTGGTAAACCAAAAACCACTTCTTATGAAAAATATAGGTTTGTGGTCAACTAGAAACCACTTGATAATTGTAATGGTTAAGGGTGATTGATATAAAACCTAGAGGATGTCATGGTTCAGGGTAATCCATAAAAACCTAGAGTATGGTTATGGGTAAGGTAAAGAAAACCTAGGATGATGATTAATGATGATGCAGGGGGAGTAAAAGGTACATGTATGAAGATTTGTTATTCAATAATGTTTGATGAACCATGTACGTGAAAAATCATCCTAGAGAACCAATGGATACAATGGTTGGAAACCCATCTATTCTAGTGGATGGTGACTTTTTTATATGGACTTGAACAAACATGATGTTTCTATTTTGTAGGTACAATATGAAGTTAAAAGAAAACTGAAGATGTAGAATGAAAAAGGCCAAAGATCAAGATTGCATAAGATAGAGGATGAAGACATAAGACATCAGATTGAAAAAGATAGAAGACCGAAGAAGATTGAAGATGAATAGTGTAGAAGATGAAGATAAAGATTGGATTAGTTCAAAAGACCAGTTGAAGAGACAAAGGATTATGATTAAATATTGAAATTGCAAGTATTCGTTAACGAAGAGTATGAAGGATTAACTTTTATTTGTGATATATAATGAAAACATTGTCATATGTGATGTAGTATGCCAAGCATAAAGTCTATGTATGAAGCAATGATGAGAACAAAAGAGAAAAGTTAGGGATGAAGATTTCATAGAATCAACTGAGAGATTTAACGAGATATTCATGAAGATATTGTGGAGATAGTTATGCATTGGTTGAACTAAATATCTAATTATAGCATGGGTGTTATGGTCACCTATTGTTATATAAAGGGACCAATTGTACAATATAAACGCATGCAAGAATGTTTTGATTGAATGGAATTTCTTCTTTGGGGTTTCTTGAATGTAGGCTCTCGATGTCCCATGCTTAATAGATTTTTAAGTGTAATTGTTGTTGAATCATAAGCCCAACACAATTGTATGCGTGAAGCAATAAAAGTATCCATGCTTAAGAATCAAATCGTGTTTAAAATATGCTTTGCAATCAAGGGCTTTTCCTCGACCATGTTACGTATGTATTTTTTAATCTTGCCAATACTAAATGCTTCAACACCGTTTGTTGAGGCATATAGATCAACCTTGATTTACAATCTTTGCATGTTTTTGTGAGTTCTTAGGCAATGAGTAACAAGTTTGGACCATGCAAAAGGTCTAGCTCTTTAGGCCACCATGAAGTGTATCACATATATGCTCAATGTTAAAAGCAACTATTAATTTTGAAATAAAACCATCATGAAGATCAATATGATGGAAGTGTATGTTAAGGGAGTATTTAAAACATTCAATGATTTTGCAATGTAGTTATGAGTTATGTTAGGAAAATCATGTTAACAAAGGAGCAAGATAATATTGTAGCAAATAGACCCTCTTTGCCACCGTAAATCTAATAAGAATCTGACAAAAATTTAGACCTTCATAGAGTTCTACCATAATCCAAAATTTGTACATGGTGGAACAATGCCATTAGATTTTTTGCCCAATATTGTTGATGTGATGAATCAAACTCAAGTGAAAATTAGAGTCAAAGTCAAAGTGTTGATTAATGTGAAGAATCAATGGAAAAATAACAACTAAAGTTGAAGTTAAAGTCGAAGTCAAGTTGAGAGTCTAGAGCCAAAATAAATTCAAAGTCAAATCCACATGTGGGTTGAAAGATCCTAGTTATGTAATGAAGTCTTGGTAAATCAATATTGAAATTCAAAGTCAAGTCAATATTTAAGTGATTGTTGAGATCATTTCCCGTTTCTAGGTTTTCCTTCCCTATTCTATTTTCCCAAAAAAAAAAATCCATTTTCCCTCTTCTATACCTCCCCTAGTTTCCTTCTTTCTTATATCTTTTCTTCTCTCCCTTTCTAGTTACCATACTTAGTCATATTTCAATAATCGGCAGGTTGGCGGACCTTCATCTCCATCCACTTTCCCATGTCATAAGTTCACTGCTACACTACACTTATCTATTTTTTTCAACTTCGCGGGTTCATGGGTTCAACCCCCCATCCTCCAAGTTCTGTGATCTCCACTTTTCACCCAAAGTTCCATGATCTACATTTTTTTCCATCATATTTGTCACAGGTGTCGAGCCCCTAAAGTGTTTTATCCCTTCTGCATGCAATTACGACCAACCACTTTCCATACTTAGCATATTTTTTATCATCCATACCCGTGGGTTCGCGGGTTCATGAAAATCTCCATATTCAAACTCGCTCTCGTTCGTCCCCTCCATTCTCTTGATTTTCCCAATATATATTAAGTGTTGTTTAATTCTAACAACTATTGTGCAGGCTCTGAAAATATCGTCATTAATGGCGAAAGGCTCAAGGAATTACTCATTAAATTGCATTAAATCTCCATTTGCCAAGTGATTAAATTATCATCATCTCTCTGAAAGGGTTTATTTGAAGTTATTATCCAGCTAAAGAAATACTCTCATCAACCTATGGAAACATCAACTAGACAACAGTTTTGTGGTGATACCTTAAATATGTTTGGTCTTGAAGACCAGAACTTCCAGTGGTCAAGAGCATATTCATATTATTCTTCTCCTCCTGCACAAAAAAATGTATTTGGGCATCTGGAATCGCTCACATTGGGTGTGTCCCTAAGGTTTTTTACTGTAAATAAATGGTTCCATGGTGTGTGGAGAAGTACGTGCCAAGCCATAGAATTATATAACTCCAAGATCATTCTTTGATTTCCCTTTCACCGCAAGTTTTTCGTAATATGTTGAGGCTCCCAGAGCCGATGCTAACTTTCAATGGAGAAGACTGTAGACATTTTTGATGAAACATAACAATGGGCTTGATCTCCTGCCTGAATATTTGGATAATCATGCATCTATCCCAGAGAACATAACCAGAATCCAAGTCGAGTCTTTTAAAAACCCCTATCGATAAATTGCGTGGTTGTTTACTAGGTTGACATAGGGTGAATCGTGAACTAGATCTAGTTACCTTCTGGTATCAAGCACTATGGAGACATAAGACCCCTCTGTATTTTTATAAAGTTCATAATGATTTTGTTTTAGTCTTCAAAAGGTTGTTGTTGGGCGAAAATACTTCAAGCATATCTGACAAAGCTAACAGATGCTTAGAGAGAAAAGGAACGATAGAACAAATGGAGAATCACAGTATCATAAGGATATTCTCCTTGAAAGAAAATCCTTCTTTTCTCCCGTATCATGTATCTGAAAAATTATTCATTACAGAGGTGGCAAGGCAATATAACTTCAAGCTACATTTTTTCCATGAAAAAAGGAAAAAGCAATTTATCCCCTTGCCATGGAAGAATGGAGATTTCATGTTCAGAAACATAAATAAAATTGAGGAGTTTGAAAATCATTTCAACAATGTGAACTTAAAGTATGTTGAACAGATAAAGGGATTTCATCCTAACAAAATCTTTGTAGAACATATGTTTTCGGTGGGATTCGGTAACTTGTTCATCCAGACTATCTTGAATGAAGAAGAAGAAGGTAACAACCAAAGTGCTCCTGTACACGATGTTGGTGACCTAGAAACATTACTCAGTACTAATGATTTTTATAAGCAATAGGGAAAAGGTCCCAGTGAAACGAGTGCTCAATCTCCATTTGTTATTCCCAAGAATACCACATCTTGGTGCAATGATCCAATGGCTCACCCAATTAGAAAGGTTATCAACAGTAGTTCAAGTGGAGGGGGAGAGAAGAATCCCCCCCCTGGGAAAATCGAGAATTCACATAAGCTCCTTGTGAGAAAGAAAAGGAAGAATTTTGTGCAAGAGAAAGAGGATAATCTTATAGAAAACGACATCCAAAACTTTTCTTTGGAGGACATGGAGCTAGAGGTAGATATTGAGAAAATATTTCCCTAAATGGAACAGATAGAAAATATGGCTCAACGAAATCCTTTATTGGAAGTCATTGCAAATGAGACCTTTAGTGAAGAAGAGTCATTCACCTTTCAAAGTGTTGTTTTTAATAAGGAGTCTAAAAGGTTGATTGTAGAAAGAAGTGACCAGAAGAATAAAAAGGGAAAGTCTCGCTCAGAGGTCGACCTGAAGGACATGCAACCTTCCCAAATTTCTAAAATCCACGGGGCAACTGGGGATGCTCTTGAGGATTCTATTGATGTTCTGGAAGATGGAAATCCTAAGTTAAAAGAAAGAATCGAAGAATTGGAAAACTCCCTAATGCCTTTTCCAATCCTCGCAAGTCCTTTGTCAATGGTTAAACCAACCACACCCGCCATTAAGATGAAAGGATCTTCAAGTTTACTCACAACATTCCGAAGTTATGTAGAGAAAAACATTAAAAATAGAATGTCATTGATAACAAAAGCATGGGCGGTATCAAAAAATAGTGTTTCTTTCGGCTCAAGGGCACATGCTTTTCATGAGTATCTGCAAGTTGATTTAAAGAATGAAGAAGGTTCCTGTGTTGATATTGTATTTCCATTTGAAATAAAAGTCTCGAACATGACAGAATTGAAAAGAAGAGAAGAGGATCTCCCTTCTCCAAGTCGAATTAATTAACTAAATGCTTGTTGGAAAGAAAAGATCAAAATTTTGAATAAAATTGTCCAAGCATGCCGCGAAGCCATAATAAAAGGAGAAGAATTGTTCAAAAGACTTGCAGAGATAGATCTGACAAGGAGCACTGATGAAGTACAAGACCCTAAGTTAATTCTCAGTTCAATGTTTATGACAAAGCAACAATTTGATGAACAAATTGAGATATTAAAAGGATTATCAGCTGAGAAATTTTATGGCATAGTTGAATATAATGAAAAAGAGATAGACAATTGGCTTGTCGATTATTCCATGAAAAATCAAGATATTGTGGAGGCAATACATGGAATTTCTCATGACTTAAGAGACCTGGAAGGTGAATTATTCAATATCAAAATCAGGCATGAAATAAATGTTGCACCAATGAAAAATTACATTGAAGATTGGTTTAAAAAAGCAATTGATAAACTAACTAAAGAAGGCCAAGAAACACTAGTTGAGACATTTCCTGTAATCGTCAATGAGGACAATAAAAGGAAAACAACAAGAAAGTGAATGCGAGAGAGACCATCATAGTAAGTTTATATTGATCACGTCTTGCTTTCTTTATCAGTTTTTTCATCCAGTTACTCCACTTCTTTAACTAGAGAGGTTTAACTGAAATCTGATAACTCCTTCCTATGTTCTTTCCATGTATTACTAATTTGTCATTGCCCACCATCTTATTTCCACAACTTACTTCTTGTTTATATTTTCTTTATGGTCTGCAGGAGCCCCAATCCCAGTCCTAAGGACAAACACATTTAAAATTCAAATCTTTGTAACGGACTCTATATTTTTCAGAAATCCCAAGAGAACTATTTCGGGATCAATTTTGACTGTATTTTATAACTATGAGTTTTGAGTATAAAATAATTGAGATTGATCTATCATTTTCTTTATTTGAGCTCCACATGTGTTTACTCTGTTAAAGTCCTCTTATACGTGCATACCATATTCTTTTATTTTATGTGACTAGAAATATTTAGTTTAACTATGATGGATGTGAGGAAATTGTGTATCTTTTTCAAATATGTGATGTGTGAGGTTCCTAGTCCTCTCTCAGGAACTCTCTTTAAAAGCAAAACTTTTTTTATTTTATTTCAATCTTTATATTTCTTTGAGTATCACAACGAACTTTCTCAAAGTCCTATATTATTTTAAAAACCTAGAATTCCAAGAAAATCTTGAAACAAAGAGGAGTACCACCTCTATAAAAATGCAGGGGGATTTGTATCCCCGTGAGGTTGTCGTTTCGGTCCAAACAATTTCAAGCGTCAACATTTTTGGAGACCATATTGGGGAACGATTGAAAATTTGAAATATGGTTTAGTATTTTTTAAAGATACATGACTTTGCCCCATGCTGATCAACCCCACCTGGAAATTAGATTAAATAATCAACGAAGCATCCTACATCAGCTATATAATTTGGTAATAATGACAGTCGAGACCAAAGAAGAATTGGAAATATCTTGGTAGACATTGTTCCAAGAAGAAGAAAGAGAAATCCTCCGTAGACAAAGGAGAAATGAGCGACAAGACCTAAGAAACGAAAGACTAGCTCGAGCAACATAAGAACAAGGTCGAGATTGAAGTTGACTGAATACAATAGACCCATTACCAGAAGTAAAAGAAAGCAACTCTATATTCTAAGAAGTGGAAAACATATTCCTAAAATATCTCTGGACATGACAGGAAGAAATGAACAACCACAAGAAGAACCTCATGAAGAAAGACAAGGAGGTGGAGGAGGTGGTGCAAGAAATCAAGAAGACTTGATATTTGGAAACTGAATAAGAGTAAGAGATTCCCCGTTGAATATTTGAGGTGAGCAACATGACTTTCATGTTCTCCCTAAGGGTACCTTGAAAGAATTTTTCGGAGACAGAACAATTGATGCCAAATGACACCTTAATTTATTTATGTATGTTTGTGATTTTCATCGTGTTGAATATAATGATGTGATGGTAAGGTTATTTCTTCAAACCTTATCACGACGAGCCTATGAATGGTATACGACATTACCCAGTAGTTCAATTAGATCATTTAATGACCTCGAAGCCATGTCCCTGACTATGTTTTCTCCTCCAGTTTCATATCATACCCTTCTCACTAATTTCACTCAGATTGGTTTGAGGAAGAATGAGAGAATACGAGATTTTAATCTTAGGTTCAATAAAACCTTGAGTAAGATTCCAGAAGATAAAAGACCTAATGACCTAGTGATACTTGGTTGTTATAATAATGTGATGCCCCCAAATGTAAAATATGCTATCAGAACATCCCATATGGATACCTTGGAGGAAGCAATGATTAAGGCCACTGAGATGGAATAAATTATGATTGAGATGGGTGTTGACCCTGATATTATCTTGGGAAAAGTACAGAGGTAACTAGGAGGCCTAAGTATTGATGATCAAGGAGCCTCTAGCTCAAGAAAGAATGAAGAGTAAAAGCCGTGACCGACCCAAAATCAAACAATTGGAGGATGATTTTTTAAGGGAACTATACCAGATGTGAAGGTAGACCCTATTGCGGCACAAGAAACTAAGCAGAGAATTGAAATTGCACAGATGAATAAAACCATCAAGCAAATGAAAAATGAGATAAGCACATTAAGAAGGGGGGATAATTATGTAGCAAATCTGAGAATGTTGATCCCAGAGCAAAGAAGTAACCCTCCCCAAGAAAACAGAGTGAGCTTTGAAGACATCGATAATCCGCAAAGACAAAGGGTTCCGAGGAAACTAATTCCAAATGTAGTTGTTCTGGATGATGTATATGACGAGCAAATAATTGGGAAAGGGAACGATTATTTACCTGATGAAAGTTCTGAAATTGTACAAATGGACGGATGCAAGACGTCCATGTATATATTTGAAGAAGGAGACAATGACCCTAACTCACAAGAGAATGTTGCCCAGACACGAGCGTTTGTAAATAAAGCCAAGAATAAAAATGATTCTGAAAAGGAAAAAGATAAAGATAAAGAAAAGGTGAATGAGAAAAAGGCAAACCCAACTCAGATGAAATACAATGTTGTAGAGGACTTGAGTAAGCTAAGGATAACTCTTGCTTTTACAAAAGTGGTAAAGATCCCTCAACAAAGGGAAAAAATTTTGAGATTGTTGGATGATCCATCTGGAAAAATGGAGGATGTTGATATAAGTCCGAAACAAAGCCAAAACACATCAATCATCATGTTGAGAGGTAAAAACCCACATTTTTATATTTTAATTGAAAATCATGATGTTGCACTTCATAATTGTTTAGTTGACACTGGCACGACCAATAATATTATGCCACTGGCGGTCATGGAGGCATTGGGCATGAGTTGCACCAAATATTATGAGACTGGTGAAAGTATATATGCAATTGATTCCAGACAAGTACCAACTTATGGAGAAATCAAATATTTTTATTCTTGGATCACAACAGCTCCCCATATTATTACAATTTTCAATATTGTTGTGGTAGACCTTCCTCCTGCATATGGAGTTGTTTTAGGAAGAGATTGGTCGTCTATGATCGGAGCATACATAATGAATGATGGAAGTTGCATGATGCTACCAAATAAAGAAGGAGCAATGATTAAAGTCCCTTGTGAACCCTGGAGACCCTTCTCAGTGGTTAAACTGATTTATGAAGGAACCTGCTTTGATACCAATTGTTGGATTACCGAGAGGGGTGGTGAATCAGTAATAGCGTAATTATAATCCTTTTTCTTCAAATGTTATATCAATGTAGAATTATTATCCAATAATGAGTAGTAAGAAATAAACAATCACACACATACACAGTACACCAGTGTTTTACGTGGAAACCGAAATCGGGAGAAAACCACGGAATGTTTTTTCTTATATGTCTTGAAGAACTACATTCATTGGAAGCACCAACTTCCTTTGTTTTCTAGCTGCAACTGGAAGGAGGCTCCAACCCCCTAGTTTCTCAGGCTACAACCTGAGGGAAGCTCCAACTCCCCAATTCTCTGGCTACAACCAGAAGGAGACTACAACCCCCAAAGTTCTCTGGCTACAACCACCTATCCTTGCCCCATCCTGCCACCCTGAAGTAGAAGTAGAATGATGGAACCAATGTCACAATATCACTGTGAGATATACCATTGTAAACCTGTACCAATAAATCCAAACCATGCATCAACCATGCATCAACATGTACCTTAACTTGTAATCAACTTGTACCATAAACAAGTGCACCAACCATGCACCAACCTGTAATCAACCCGTACCATAAACAAGTGCATCAACCATGCACCAACTTGTAATCAACCTGTACCATAAACAAGTGCATCAACCATGCACCAACCTGTAATCAACATGTACCATAAACAAGTGCATCCAACCATGTACCAAGTATGTACCAATCATCTATCAACTACTCATCAAATATGACTCATCAATATGTACCAACATCATCAACTATACACCTCATGTATGCGTGCCATCTCATCAACTACTTGTCTCAACCATGTACTCAACATGTACCACAACCAAAAGACCTCATCAATTTCATCATCCAAATTTTATTTGTAGCTCTATAATAGACCTGGTGTATATGATCACATTCCTACAAACCTTCCTTAACTTTAAAAACAAGAGACTAGCATTTTCATCAAACTTTTCTTTAGTCTCACATGCCTAGTTTTGGATTAGTCAACAACCCTAA